>AWOL01S0022515.1:13810-27947 GCA_000715115.1 Nicotiana otophora
TCTTCTTTCATATCCATACCTCATAAATCCAAATCCTTGAAAAACTATTTTACTGATATATTTGGTATTTTGCTTTCGATCTCCGCTATAATAACAACAATGTAGTTTTCCGAAATGCATGGGCATGGTAAAACAGAATTGTGTGTTCAGTTGGGATTTCAAATAAGGTTTTGGTGAGTTTCTTTTTGGTTTCTCATTAAATTTTACTGTTTGCAGGTGACCTATTCATTTTTATCTTTTTATTTTCCTTGTGTAATCTCTCCTGTCATTTATAGAAGATTTGATGGTGTTTTGCGATGGTAAAAGTAGATATTAGGAGACAGAAGCAGACTTTTGGAAATTTTTAAATTTTTTTCCGTGTGTGGTCTCTCTTCTCAATTTATAAAAGAGTTGATGGTGTAAATAGATGGTACAAGTATTAGGAGCAAGAAGTGGATATTTTGAAATTTTGTAATAAAAATTTGGATGAAAAGATTGGCATGGGCGTTATGAAAAGAACAAATCAAAGGGAAATAACAAACAAAAAGATTAAAAAGTCGTTATGGAAAGAGGTAATAGGAAAAACTCTTATCGTATCAACCCCTCTTTACTTCCCTTTTCTCCTTTTCTCATAAAATTCGTTTGCCAATTTTGCCTTATATTTTATGCAGTTTCAGAAGTTTTAAGTTTTATTTGAAATATAAATGAATGCGTGATCATGAAAATAAAAAAAGTTAACCCATTTAAGAAAATGTTATCAGTCACCTTTTAATATCCTCTTATCGATAGTCATCTTTTATTCTAATTAATCTTTTTTGTGTTGGCCTGGCCAAGCCTGCTGGACATTGCGTCAAGAAAGTTCTCTAAGTACGAAGCCAGGACGCATGTTTGTTTATGCACATGCCAGAGTTAGAAAACATATTAGAGTATATGATATGGTTTGGTAAAAGGTACCACTATTAATCCTATGTTTGATGTTAAAGTTAAACGGATTAATGTAATCATACAAATGCTTATATCTTCAAAATATAGCTATCTTTTATCATATGGAATTTCTAGGCTGAATAAAAAGATTATAGATCATGCTAATCTAATTCCTATGAATATTTGTCGAGGTAAGTTGTTTATACTATATTTAACACTTTCGTTACGTAGTTGTTCGTTACATTTTAACGTTAAATTTATCTTTTATTGCATATGCAATTAAAAAATATGAAGTTTTCAGAGATGTGAAGTATACAAAAATCTCACAAATGCAGATTGAGTATTTGAAAAATGAGCAAGTACAGTGGAGAACTCAACTATATAAAAGAGTTTTACTATATTATTCATTTAAAGAATGGTTGCGGATATATTTGTATATGTACAAATAATATGGTATTGCACTTACATATTTTGAATTATGTTGTTTCAAATAACAACAACAACAACAACCTAGTATAATCTCACTAGTGGGGTCTGGGGAGGGTAGTGTGTACGCAGACCTTACCGCTACCCTGGGATAGAGAGGCTGTTTCCAATAGACCCTCGACATCCTTCCCTCCAAGAACTCCCCACCTTGCTCTTGGGGTGACTCGAACTCACAACCTCTTGGTTGGAAGTGGAGGGTGCTTACCATCAAAGCAAATAAATGGTTTTAAATGCCATGAATTTTTACATGTCGCCTTAACACAGAACGAAAAAAGTGCAAATCTATTTGTTCTGTATTTTATTTTTCTTTTTTATTTCACATATCTTCTTTTATAACTATAATATTTTGATCGGAGAAGATAAAATCATCAAAGAGTAACGTCTAATTCTTTTAATTATAAAAATTATTTAGTCATATTTTAATTTTCATTAACGACCGTGCGTACAAATTAACTAGTTTTATAAAATAATCGGCCGAACCGAACCATCGACACCCCTACCAAGAGGACCCACTTAATGCATATTTTCCTCCTTTATTTTAGTAGTGCACCCATGTAATAGAAATCCTAGATTCCAAGTTGTAGACCATGTCGCCTTGCCTCGGTTTACCCTATATGAGAGATGTTTCCGTGTTTATCATATACTGTTTTCTTGATTTGCCTAATTTAAAAGTAAAAATATCAGAAGAGTGCTTGGGATCATCCTGATGCCACTTGTATGTAAAGAAATACTATACATACTTAAGAGCCTTGCTTAAGTGCCTTAATATTTGAAAAACAAGGAGAGTTGACCTTAGTATGTATTTCCCCGTCTCAAATTATTTGTGTCATTTCTCTTTTACACGCCTGTGCCTATACTTTTCACCTTTTCATATGGTATTGGGTGCAGAAGCGGATGCCGTGCGGTAGTTACGGGTTCAATTCAACCCATAACTTTCAGATGCTTAGTAAAACTTTATGTGTAAAAATTCATTAAAAATGCAAAAATAATGGATTTGAACCCATAACTTAAAAATTTAATGATTTCAATATTAAAAATCTTAAAAGTTGAACCCATAGAGTTTAAATCTTGGATCCGCATGGGTGGGAAACATCTTTTTTATATATTCATTTGATGTAATGTCAGATAAACCGCATTCTAACAACTCCATATTCCTCCTCCTCTCTCTCAAAATACAGTAATGGATGTTCCATTCGAAACATTTATTTCTGAATACATGTGGAGTACCAAGGATCCTGACTCCCTTGCTATTAAGCTTTCTATCTTTAATAGCCGTGAAAAGTTGCTCACTGATGATAATGACTTGTCCAGTTGGTGGAATCTGAGTGAGTCAACTCAATCCACCATCAAAGCTATTCTCCTTGAGCTTATCTCTATTGAAGAATCTGAATCGATCCTCAAACACCTCGGCGACACTGTTTCGGATTTAGCGGCTTCACTCCTCCCACGTAACAACTGGCCTGAACTATTGCCATTCTTGTACCAATGTCTTGTTTCATCTTCATACAAGTTAATAGAGTCAGCTTCCTCTATATTTGAGCAACTAGCTCACGACCTAGGCGATACAGCAGTCCCTTGGGTAAAACATATGCACTCACGCTTACTTAATACACTAAATGATGATACCCTCGATCTTGATAGTAGGATTGCGGGCATGACTGCTGCGATCACCTTCATTCAATTTCAATGCGTATCAAATTCAAATCAAAAAGAGCGGTTTCAGGAGCTATTGCCAGCTCTACTGAGGAGGTTGACTGATACATTAAGCAACAGTGATGAGGAGGTCGCAGCACACGACGTGCTGATACTTTTCATGGATTTTGCGAAGGATGAGCCTAGGTTCTTGAGGAGGCAGCTAATGGATGTGGTGTCTACCATGTTTGAGATAGCAGAGGATGAGAGTTTGAAAGAGGTGACGAGGCACTTGGCAACTGAACTTTTGTTAACTATGGTTGAGACGAGAAAGAGGGCCCCAGGTATGATGAAGAGGCTGCCCTTGTTTATTAGCAGATGTTTTGCATTGTTATTGAAGTTATTACTAGATGTTAAGGATGACCCTGCTTGGCATAGTGTCGAGATCATGAAAGATGATACAGGGGAAACAAGTAACTTCAGTTTTGGTAAAGAGTGTTTAGATCGGTTTTCTCGTGCATTAGGAGGTAAATCTATTGCTCATATTGCCATAGAGCAGCTATGCACTTACTTGGATGCCCCAGAGTGGGAGAAGCGCCATGCAGCTATCTTTGCACTTGATTTCATTGCTAAAGGTTGCTCAAAGGTACAGCAATATATGATATTAGTTGTGTATTTATAATGGCTATGCTTTGATTTTAATGGATATTATTTCAACTCGTAGCATTTAAGCTGTGGTTTTTGCTGGAAAACTGCTTAACTTTATAAGATAGTTTGCCCGCGTCCTATTAATTTTCCTGAATACTTTTACATTATGTTTATCGTTTAAATTCGTCTCTTTGATTTTGTTTTCTCTTAGGCGATTACCTTGGAATCATGGCTTCTTTGCTATTACAGGTGATGATTAAGAATCTGGAGCAAGTGGTTGATATGGTTCTTAATTGTTTCGAAGATCCTCATCCTCGAGTCAGATGGGCTGCTTGTAGGGCAATTTCCTCATTGTTGATTGACTTCCGTCCAGTTATGCAGGAACGATATCATAACAAAATAATCCCTGCATTAACTGCAGCTATGGATGATGTTCATCCACAAGTGCAGGTCTGTCCTATGTGTTATGTACAATTTAAGGATGCTACAAGTTTTCCCAAAGAACAATGTCAAAATAAAAATAGATTAGATTATCATTGATACATGAAACAACCAGCAAAAGTCTCTTTTTCCTAACTGCACCTTTACAAGGGGGTTGCATATACCATACAATTAAAATCTTTAACCTTGCCTAGGTTTAATATGCCTTCAATTTTAAAAGTTTGGTTTTTTGTCCACAGAGAGAATACTTGAGTAGTTACTTTATCAGGCCACTCATCTTATAGCATTTGCTTGATTTCTTTATGTAATCATACTCTGAGAAGTTGCTTGGCTATATATGGCTTCATTTGCTTAGTCATAACGCTTTTTCCCAATTGTTCCTCAGTAACTTGTGGTTTTCTGCTACATGAGGCAAATTAAGGATGGATTGTGTAACATCACTTCTGGAATTTTGCACAANTCTTTATCAGGCCACTCATCTTATTGCATTTGCTTGATTTCTTTATGTAAAGTTTTATCTATTGGCTTCAACAATGTGTTTCTGAAATTTTTTATTTTGACATTATTTTGGTTGCAATAAGAGCTCTCTTGCTGACTTTACAAGAACATTGAATGATTGTAATATATTAGATCATAGAGGAAGTAATTATGACTGAATGTCAGGGGATGAACCTAAAGTTTGGAAAAAAATTATAAGGCTAAAGATTTAATAGATGTGACGTTACTCCTCCATTCAGTTGCTGATGCCAACTAATTTGGTCTTTTTACTTTCTTTTGGCATTTCTATAGGCATCTTCCACTAGAGCTCTCTGCCTCTTCTGTGTGTTCGGCAATCCAGAAATTACTTCGATATCTTACCTAGATGGAATAGTTAGCAAACTGCTTGTACTTCTACAGGTGCGCGAATATAGAGGCACCAAATTGTAGGTACTTCACTACTGACAAGTGCAAGAGACTAATGATGTCTTTTTCGGCTTTTTGTTGCTTGAAACGCAGAATGACAAACCAATAGTCCAACAACAAGCATTAACTGCATTAGCTAGTGTATCTCGTTCGGTTAAGGTATTAATTGGTGCATTTCTTTTAGACTCAGTTCTATTTCTACTGATATCATGAATCATGAAGATCAATATTTTATACGTCAACAGGAGCACTTCAGAACCTACTATGACATTGTTATGTCACACTTGAAAACTGTCCTGAGGAACACAGATCTGAAATCTAATCTCATTCTTCGACCCGCAATAGAGTGCATAAGCTCTGTTGCGATGGCTGTTGGCAAAGAGAAATTTAGGGGCGACGAAAAGCAGGTCTTCTACAAATTATGCCCCACTATTGAACACGTATATTGTTTCCATTGATTGAACACGCATATTGATGCCATTGATTGAACACGTATATCGATTCCATTGATTGAACACGCATATTGATGCCATTGATTGAGCATGTATAATGACACCATACTAATGGGATACTGAACACATCTTTTTTGGTTCCATCTTGTCTCCGTGTGACCTATAGATCACGGGTTCAAGCCATGAAAGCATCCACTAATGCTTACATTAGGGTAGACTGACTATATCACACCCCTTGGGGTGCGGCCCTTTTTTGGACCCTGCTTGAACGTGGGATGCCTTGTGCACCCGGCTGCCCTACTCACGGGATACTGAACACATAATATTGATGCTATTGGTCGGGATTGGTTCGTTCTTGTTTTATTTGTTATGCTTTGTCAGATGGCTTTACTGTAGTCAAACCATAGTATAGATTACTCTTATTTGAGTTATTACATCTTTCAGCAATTATGTACAACTAAATAATGTCAGGGATACCTTTTTGCCTCTCCTGGAATATTCTTTCTCTTGTCTTTGTCTTGGCATGCGCTGGTGTGAGCTTATTTTCCTTTGGTCATTTCTCAACATAGAGCTTACTTTTTATTTATTTCCTTTCTATTGTTGTCATTAAAGGTTATGGAAGTGCTTATGTCATTAAAAGGATTACAAGCGAAAGGGGACGGTCCTCTTATTATTGGCTTGCTAACAGTATGTGTTAATCACTTTATTTTAATATCAAAGTTTCTTTTTGGATTGGCCTCTCTTTATTTTCTTTATTTCATTGCAGGCATATACTGGAATTTGTCATTGCCTTGGACAGGATTTTCTTCCTTATATGAGTGCAGTCATGCCCTTTTTTATTCAATGTGCTCAACTTGAACCTGCTGTGACCATCTCTACACAGTTGGACTATGGAACTAATGAATTAGATGATAATAGGTAAGCTTTTATCATTGAGGTTTGACTCTTTCCAAGTTCATTTAGGTTTCTTTCTTTTGGTTGAGTTATATAGATGAACTACGTCGTGTATAAACGGCCATCCAAAGGGTCTTATAAAGATCTGGGACTCCGTTCCACCTATTGCTTAAGGTTTTAAGCTGGATACTCAGATTCTTTCAAATAATATCAGAGCCGTATTCTCTCAGTCATGATGCTAACCACTAGGTATTGGATTAGCTAACCGGTAGTATACAAGATGGAATCTCTCGGTGTATACTATTTGCATATGATTCTGCATTAACTGATGAAACTAGTAAGGATGCCGGCCAAAAGCTTGAACTACGGAGTAGCACAGTAGAGAGAAAGGGTTTCATGATAAGTAATCCATCATCAAGNCGTGTATCTACATTAGTGATAAACATTATGCTAACCCAATAGGTATTGGATTAGCTAACCGGTAGTAGACAAGATGGAATCTCTCAGAGTATACTATTTGCATATGATTCTGCATTAACTGATTAAACTAGTAAGGATACTGCCAAAAGCTTGAACTATGGAGTAGCACTGTAGAGAGAAAGGGTTTTATGATAAGTAATCCATCATCAAGCCTCTACTCACTATGTTCTGCACATGCTGCTGACTCAAAGTCTGAGTTGGATTGCCAAATCCTAATTTCAAATTCTTCTGATGCACCTGTTTCTGCCTTACCCAACAACAGTTAATTAATTAATCACTTCTCCTGAATATGATTAATATTTGGTTCTTTCTTTGGATTTATCAAGTAGTAAGACTTCTGGGAGAGGTGATTATTATGGAGTACCTGGGAGAGTACCTGGGATCTTACTAATACTTCGCATCTTGCAGTATAGAGAAAGTTCTACGGGTGAAAGCTAAAAGCTGTGCTATGCTATGCTTTTGTGCTGGAATATTAAAGGAAGACTTCTACCCATGGACTCCTCAGGTTGACATGAATGATCACCTGCATGTTTTTCTTTTTCTCATGTGCTGTTGAGTGAAGTCAAATTAAACAAGTGACATCATTGGTGCATGAAACAGGCTGTTTCAATTTTTGTTCCGCTTCTGATATTCTATACCCGCAATGATGTCAGGATATATGCTGTTAGTGGTGAGAATTCTCGTGATTTCATATGGTTTCTTTGTTTTCATGTAAATTTTCCTGTGGCTGAAGCAATTTTCTAATTTTTGCTGTCTAAGCCATGTCACTCCTGTTGAGTTCTGCTAAGCTAGCTGTTGAGAAAGGGATTGCTCAAGGTGGAAGTGAGTCATATTTCACAAAGTTGTCAGACTATATAGTACTGGCTTTGGTAGAGGCTTTGCATAAGGTTGTCTTAACATCAGTATATGTTGTTTCTTTTTCTTTTTTTTCGATTGGTAAATATTTTAAGTTTGGTCGATTTGGATTAAGAGAAAGTGACACTTAATATGCTGTCTCACGCAGGAGCCTATGACAAAAATATGTGGACTCATGTTGTATGAATTGAATAATTGCCTGCAGGTTAGCAAGTGTTTTCCTATGATGGTGGTATATTTCTGTTTTAGCTTTTTATATACCAATATGATCTAACTGTTGCCTATACATTCCCACACAATAAATAACTCCATTTTTTATGGTCACGTCGATATATGACTAAATATCTAAACAAAACACTCGTCCAAACTCATATAAGTTACTATATTCTACTAAAAGTAAAAGAATGCTTAGTACAACTCTTGTATGTGTGTGAACATGCAGAATTAATACCAACAAAGGCATGGTTAAACCATAATAAAATGCTTAAAGTGGTGTTTGAATCAAATTTACGACAGAGCATAATCACAAAAGTTCTCTTGACATGACTAGGTAAGACTAGTGAGTCTGACAGAAAGATTATTAAATTTGTATTAGATGGACTCCATAGAAAAACCTTATTTCAGCACATCCCTGTTAAGTCAACTTATGAAAAAAAATTTCAATGTTTTCTTAGTAGTGTCAAAGCAAGAGACAACAAGTATTTTCTGTTATAATGATCCTTTTGTAGTACATGTCTTCAGATATGTGGACCACTTCTCACTGAAAGTCAGGTTCGTAGCATCGTCAATGAGATAAAGCATGTCATTACAGAAAGTTCAAGCAGAAAAAATGAACTGAGAGAGAGAGAGAAAACAGAAGACTATGATGCTGAGGAAGCTGAATTATTGAGTGCGGAAAGAAAACAAGAAGAAAGAGTTCTCAGCTATGTATGTTCTGTATAAGAATAGACTTCAGACATTAAGCACACAATGTTGTCTTTCAACAAGCATCTCACTTTGAATCTACCATAATTCTCAATTCATACTATCTTTTTTATTAGGTTGGTAAAATATTGCGCACATTAATCAAAGCTTTCAAGGCTTCTTTCTTGCCTTTCCTTGACGAGTTGTCGCCATATTTATTACCTATGTGGGTAAGTTATAACCAATATCATCTTAACACTCTTGCTCGTTTATATCTTATTGCTTCCAACACTCAATCTCTTGCTTTTTGAAGGCCAAGGAGAATACAACTAACGAGAGATGTATATCTATTCTCATCTTTGATTCTCTTGTGGAGGAGTGCCCTGAAGCAGCTCTAAAGTAGGTATATATATTTGCATTGGGTTTTTCTTAAATTGAGTTCCAAAATTGACAATTGCGTCATGTGAAAATTAGGTACTACGATGTATGTCTTCCTTTAGTTTTGGAAGCAAGCAATGACGAAGACCCAAATGTTAGACAGGTTTGTACATCTTAATGGTTGCAAAAGTTTCAGCCAACTTGCGTTTGCTATTTGTGCTTAGTGCTTACATTGATGTTTTGTTCAGAATGCTCTTTATGGACTTGGCCTTTGGGCGGAATATGGTCCATCTTTTTTCAAACCTTTTGTTGGAGGTATGATATTGTTGAATGTGATATCGAGATCCTTTTCATCATGGAGAAAGGAATAAGAAGTGATATGTTTGTTGTGTTTACTTAATCTTTTAACCTGAACCAGAGGCTCTTTCAAGGATCTATGTTGTCCTTACGCATTTAAAAGCTCGTGAACTTGAAAATGAAAGTGCATATGATAATGCTGTTTCTGCACTTGGTAAGATATATCAGTTTCATGGTGAAAGTATCGACTCAGCCCAGGTATATGTCCTTTTTTTTGGTTATGCATTCTTATCTTTTATTCTCTTGTTTTTATGTTGTTCTCGTAACTCTTAGATACCCCCAACTAATTCCTTCTACTAGTAATCACATGCGAAAAAAGGAAGATTTCACGTATTTCTTTGCATACATGTATTCTGAGATTCTTTCTCCTTTTTCAGATGATACATTCGTATACAAATTTCTCAATTTTTTGTCCTTCCAACTATAAACTATAGTTGAAGGTGGTTCAGTCAGTAGAAAAGGAACATTAGACACTCTCATATGTTAAGGAAATTAACTACAAATATTTGCTTCATGTGACTAGTACGACGGTGTGTGTTGTTTGTTAATACCTTTTGATAAGGTTTTGTTTCATTGTGAATGTGCTCATCCATTAAATTTGGTAAAACATAATATTCTGGTCTGTATAGATGAAATGATGCTCCTCCAATGTAATTTCCCATAATTCTTATTCCAACCCATTTGGTAGGTTATTCCATCTTGGTTGAATTGCCTGCCTATAAAAGCTGATTTGGTTGAAGCCAAACTTGTTCACGAACAGTTATGTTCAATGGTCGAAAGGTACAAGATTCTTTTGGTCTAGTTTTATCCTCATTTACTCTTACTTAACTATTTCAAGTCTTGGTTTTGTTACCTCAGTAATACTGGCCAATTGCTTTTTGTGGTTGTTTTTCATTACTTTATAGTATTCTTGGATCAATATGATTTATCAAACTTCTTTACCTTGTTGTATAACCAAAAATGAGAACTTTACAAATGGCAACATATGATTAGAAACATCTTCCCCAGATAAACTTGTTTGTTTGCCAGAGAAAATGTTTGAAGTAGCATATTAATAGTGTAGTAACGAGTTCAAGTTAAGGATAGTGCAGCCGCAATAGTTTTGATATACTCTGGTATAACAAAAATTTCAATAGGTGGTGAACCATTTAATACAGATGATAATTGACTTCTCTGATGCCGCGATCCAACTTGACAAAAGCATCTTGCTGGTAGTTGTTACTGTGTTTTCAGTAAGCAAATTAAACATTAACATGTTAACGCCTTTTTAGTATTCTGATGTTAAACAATTTTCTCACTTGCAGGTCAGACAAAGAACTTCTAGGTCCTAACTATCAATACCTTCCAAAAGTTGTTTCAGTTTTTGCAGAGGTCAGTTTGAAATCAAACTATTAGATGCTAGATTGAGTTGTTCATTTTTGATAGATATATAGATTTTGCAACTTTGATTCTTTTACTTATTATTTGTAAGAAAAGTATTAAAACCTTATGAAATTTGAAGAATTACATTTGTCTGTATTTTTGTTTGCGCCTTGTTTTCAAAGTCTCAATTCAAGTAGCAGGTCTCTAGCTGAAAATATCTGATAAAACATAAGGTAAGAGTTAATTTACTAAAGTAGAGTAAAAACAAGTCCAATTATGTAGCAATAACACTGTTCCAGGATCTAAAGTTAAATAACATCCTCATGTTTCTTTCCCCTTTGATTTTAATTTTGTATAGATAGTTGATTGATATGTGGATAAGACTGTCTCATTATGTTGTTGAATGTAACATTTTATGTATATGTAAATATTTGGTAATTAACTGCTATTTCTTCTGTAGGTTCTATGTTCTGAAAAGCATCTTGCAACAAAAGAAACTGCAAATCGCATGATTAATGTATTAAGGGATCTTCAGCAAACACTACCACCATCCACAATGGAATCAACATGGTCATATCTTTTGCCTCAACATGAGATTGAATTGAAATCTATTCTATCAGCTGAAGAAAGTGTCCTTAAGACCATCGTCAACGGATACCATCATGGCAAGAGATCCCCTCAAAACCATCAGCTTTCTACGAATATTTGTACGATGAAATCCACGATCATCAGGAACCTCCAAAAGTTTGAATTCATCTTTAATCAATTCGAAACAAATAATGAATTCCACGTTTGAAGTAGCAAGCCAATATACTAAATCATTTAGAGAAATCTCAGGTCCGTACGCAACAGTTTGGCAAAGAATCGTGAATGGTACCGTTTTCCACGAACCTGAACTGAGAGTACAAACCCAAGCCAAATATGCTCCTTCATTTTTACTCCAAATTGGCTCAAAAGGGACTTTCAAAAATTTACAATCATTGCTTTCTTGAACATAACCAAGTCTCATATAAGTAAATCTCGTACACTCAGATGGTACATTAATGCACTTATATTTCTTAGTACTGGTGAAGTGTATATATTATTCATCAAACATATTAAACCATTATAAGAAAATTCAAATTTTGCAAAGTGCTCAGTCTCTATAGTAAAAGGTGAAGGCAATTTTAATAAACCATAATCATTTTTAAGATGGAGCAAAGCGAGATCTGGAAAGGCAAGATTATCACGATTCTGAAGAATAAGGGTAGGAGCAGGACGAGAAAGTTGATGGTTGAGGTGCAGTTTAATGAAAGTAGGGCTGTTGAAGAAACTGGACCATGATTTGGAGACAGACCTAAAGCGGAGCAGTACCTTCACAGGAAGCCTTACGAGTATCTGCAACATTGCATCTTCCGGCAAAGTGGAGGCGAGTGATTCTTCATCGTAGTTGCTTTGGTCAGCCATAGAAGCTGCAGCCAATAAGAAAGTGAATACTGAAATAAGGAGCAGTCAAACAAAGGTTTATTAAATGTGCGGGTTGGATTGAATTTGGACGGACCAAACTAGATTGAATTCTTAAATAAGCCGATCATTATCCATCCGAAGTTATTTGGGTTGAGATATTTTGGTCTGGATGGACTTAATAATGATAGTCATAGCTCAATCGGTCTAACTCTTATTAAGTTTTAGTTTCTTTATTTGTTTTCTTATGATTTGTTTAATTAAAAACTAACAAAAAATTTCTTATTCTTTATTATGGTTATATCTTACATATCAAACAAATAAGAAATTAGAAAGTTATTTTGATAAATTTTTTTATGAGTAAATTTAGGCTACATATTTTGCTCGACTTTTAAAGAAGAAATGGTGTGGGATAACCACTTTTTAATATGATATTTAGTTTTTATCTAATATTTTTAATGCTGAGCACAAATAGCCACTACTCTATTAAAATTAATACGAAAAGACATTGTTATCCTTTCTTCATGAGTGTCGTGTAAATATTAAGGACATTATGTCCTTAACATTTACACTACACACATGAAGTTAAGGACGTCGTGTCTTTAACATTTACACTAAACATATGAAGTTTAGGACATGATATCCTTAATATTAGCACAGGGGTATATTTGTCCGTACGGGTAAAAAATTATTAAGTACTGGCTAAAAAGTAAATACATTTTAAATGGTGGCTAAAGAGTAAAAACATGTCTAATTAGTGGGTAACAGTGCACTTGCCCCACTTTTAAATGAGCTAACTTGGATGGTATCCAAATTACTTTAATTTGAATCGATATACAGTTAATAATTTTCTGGAAATAGAGATATTTTTATTCATTACTAAAGAGTTATAATAGTAAAGTTCTCAGTCCATTGGGTCATCTTGCCTTACATTACTAGAAGAGCTAGAGCTAGTGCATTAATACTTATAAGAACATGTAAGTTCCCATGCTTGGCTAAATTATTTCCAGTAGTAGTGGTAATATGTTTGGAGCCCGTTTGGATTGGATTAAAAAAGTAATTTTTCAACAGAAATAACTTTTAAGCCAAAAAATAATAAGTTGGGGACTGGTTTTAAGTATTTTTTAATTTATTTTAAATACTTATTAACTTTGTTAAATACTAAAAAAAACTTAAAAACTGATTTGATCAGCATAAAAGCCAATCCAAACATCTTCGTCTTTATCTACCAGGACTTGTATTGTAACAGATTCGATGGGCTTGGTAGGATAGCTAGATTGTTAACATAGCCTGCTTGAGACCATGGTTAGCCAAAGCGTGAGCAACTTTGTTTCCTTCACAGAAGTTGTGGTTGATCACTAGATTCTCAACCTCTTCAACAGGTACCCACATTCAGAAATTAAATTATAATAAATTNCTTATGAGTAAATTTAGGCTACATATTTTGCTCGATTTTTAAAGAAGAAATGGCGTGGGATAACCACTTTTTAACATGATATTTAGTTTTTATCCAGTATTTTTAATGTTGAGCACAAATAGTCACTACTCTATTAAAATTAATACGAAAAGATATTGTTACCCTTTCTTCATGAGTGTTGTGTAAATATTAAGGACATAGTGTCCTTAACATTTATACTGCACACATGAAGTTAAGGACGCCGTGTCCTTAACATTTACACTATACATATGAAGTTAATGACATGATGTCCTAAAGTTTAACAATGGAAGGTGCAAATACATGACACTTTGTCTTTAATATTTACACAACATTCATGAAGTTAAAGACACCATATCCTTAATCTTTACACAAGACTCATAAAGTTAAGGACATTATGTCCTTAATATTTACACTGCACACATGAAGTTAAGGACGTCGTGTCCTTAACATTTATACTGAACATTTGAAGTTAAGGACATGACGTCCTAAAGTTTAACAACGGAATGTGCAAATACAAGACACTTTGTCCTTAATATTTACATAGTATTTATGAAGTTAAGGA
>AWOL01S0022515.1:29402-52840 GCA_000715115.1 Nicotiana otophora
ATATATATATATATATATATATACAAAATACGGTAGGGCGAGCCGACAAGGCCACATACTATAGAATTATACATGACTGTCTACAAATCTCTAATAGAGTATACAACTGTATAAAGGACGGGATTGAGCCCCGTCATACCCATATGTATACAAAAGTATCGTACCAAAACTCAATAGCAGCTCCGGATCAAATGGAGCACACCAACTCTCGCTGAGCAAGTATCATAAGATAGGGGACCGTCATCCTGTCTACTTGCACCTGCAGGCATGAAACGCAGGCCCCCAGGCAATAGGGGCGTCAGTACGAATAATGTACTGAGTATGTAAGGCATAACAAATAGTATATAATAGACATGAAAGAAACATGGAGTAAATGACTCAACCTGTAAGTCTGAATAGATCTGTGAATCATGAAACATTTATAATGTCATGCATATGTGTATAAATATCATATCATGCATAGGTATATGCATACATAACATCACCAAGCCTCTGAGGGCATCTCATCATATCATCTCAGCCTCTGTGGGTGAAATCATAAATGTATACCAGTTGATCTGGTGGTGGTGCGTATATAACGCCATAACCTTTCCTCATACCCCATATACATATACTATATGCGTATTTAACGTCATCTGGTCATGAGTCAATATACATGTATAAATGGATGCAATGCATAATGAAGTAAGTCAATAAGATCTCTCGGAATGTCATGAGACCCATGAACAGACGATATGATAGTAGGACATATGGGGAATCAAGAACATAGGCAACCCTAGTACTTCTAGGAATACAATTACTTGTGAAAGTTGCGTACTTTCATTTCTTGCATCATATGGATCATGCCAAAAAGGAAAGAAGGGATAGCCTTAACATACCTTATCACAATATTTCCAATCACCAAGTTGAACTCGCCTCTTTCTACCTTAATCTACAACAACAATAATAATACTATCATTAAGTTACGAAAGGTACAACTATCGCACAACGAACGATAAACTTATTTTGTATTAAAACTGGCAACATCTCTCCTATAATCATTACTTCCTTAAAATTTAAGATAACACCAAACACAACAATATCAACATGTATACATTATTTTTCAACCTTATATACACCACAAAAATATTACAAAACAGGCCAACACATCCCAATCTCTTCATACACAAAATGACCACCATAGTAGTGTCAAGTGGCCCGAAAATATTACGACGAACGACCAGCCCACCACCCTGCATTTATGTCATGTTTCTCTACAACCTTACTTCTACAAAACTCCACAAAACAGTATTAAAACATGCAGCACTACAGCAATACAAAACAATCCACAAAACAGTCTCCTACAAGTGAATAACTCGAACTCACGGCTTCCGATCACCGTCCCGTGAGTTCTAACTATTAGGAAACAAATTTATCAACCTTCATTGATATTTAAACACTTAAATACAGAAAGTACACGTTTTACTAACTATGAAGTACTTTCCAAAACTCAAACTACAAAGAAAAAGAGAGGCGATATAGTGATACTTACGTCGTAGGGATCGTTTTAATGTTATCGTTTCTTGATTCCGTGCCCGGGATGATAATCTTGTTTGAAGATCTTGCAGAGAGCTTAAGAGTAAATTTAGGAGTCTTATTTGATTGTGTGTTCTGGAAAATTGAAGAAACAAACGAGATAAGGATATAAATATCCATTTTGTTTGAAAAGTCAAAAGATGCTACTTGGCACCCTAGCATTGATCCTTCTTCCAACACTTATAACTTTTTATCCGAGTGTCGTATGAATGAACGGTTAAGAGTGTTGGAAACTAAATTCCAAGAGATTCAATTTGGTAAATAATATGTCCCCAAAAGACCTCATATAGCACACAAATTTATTTCTCAAAAAGCTCTATTACAAGGCAAATCCTTAGTAAGTTTTTCAGCAACTTTAATCCCATTTTTCCCAAACTTCATATTTTCTATCCAAACATCATATATAACCATATTATGACTTCAAAATCATTTAAATCATGATTAACAAGTCTCATATTTATTACGTCACCTTGGGACGCAGAGGGTGTAACAAGTGAACGTTTTGATATCGGGGTCGGATTTCGATTCTGAAAATTGGAGTAGGTTCGTAATGTCAAATGTGACTTATTGCAAAATTTGGGGTCAATCGGACAAGGTTTGATAGATTTCGTTGTCGTTTGTAGAAGTTGAATTTCCTTAGTTTCAATAGGCTTGAATCGAGGTGCGATTCGTATTTTTGAAGTTGTTTGATGTGATTTGAGGGCTCGACTAAGTTCGTATGAGGTTTTAGGACTTGTTGGTATGTTTGGTTAAGATACCGGGGGTCTCGGGTTGATTCCGGATGGTTAATGGATCAAAAGTTGAAGTTGAGTGATTGCTGAAGTTGGACCTTTGCTGGTGTAGTCGCACATGCAGAGCTTTGATCACAGGTGCGGGTTGTGATGTGCATATGCGGTTTGGAGGGGAGTGTGCAGGTGGTCGCAGATGCGAAGAGTTTTCCACACCTGCGTGGCCGTAAGTGCAGGAAGAGGTGCGTAGAAGCAGAAGGCGCGCAAGTGTGATAGGGAGGTCCGCATCTACGTGACCGCAGAAGCGGTAGGAAGACCGCAGAAGCAGAAGTGGACAGTTGAGCTGGGACTGCAGAAGCGGCTTGGATGCTCGCAGAAGCGATTTCGCATAAGCGGAGTGAGGGACCGCAAATGCGTGGGTGATGTTGCTACTGCGACGCCGTATAAGCGGTTAAGTGCCCGCAGAAGCGGAAAGCCTGGGCAGATTATTAAAATAAGGATTCATGATTTTGGCTTTATTTCAAACATTTCAAGCACGATTTAGGCGATTTTTGAGAGGGTTTTCGAGGGGATTCTTGAGGTAAGTTCCTTGTGCTAATTTTTTTTATCAATAATCTTGCTTTCCCATTGATTTTCCCACCTAGTTGGTGTGTATTTAATGTGTAAATTGGGATTTTGAGGTTAGGGATTTGGAGAGTTTGATTTGAGGATTTAGGTGATAATTTGGTGTCGGATTTTGATAAATTTGGTATGGTTAGACTCGTGGTTGAGTGGGCTTTTCGGATTTTGTGACTTTTATTGAATTTCGAGACGTGGTCCCGGGGGCCGGCTTTTGAGCCGATTTTTTATTTTGATTAATAACTTAGCATTTTCTTATGGAGTTGATTCCTTTAGCCCGTATTGATTATATCGCAATTTTTATATCTAGATCCGAGCATTCGAAGTCTGTTTCACGAGGTAAGGGTGTGTTGGAGTAGAGAATTTTCTCGGATTGAGGTAAGTAACAGTTCTAAATTTGATTCTAAGGGTTCGAAATCCCGTGTTACATGTCATGTATTTGGTTTTGAGGTGACGCACATGCTAGGTGACGGGCGTGTGGGCGTGCACCGTAGGAATTATGACTTGATCAAATTTCGTGGAATCGTGTAGTTGAATAATCTGTTCTTATCTGTACATTCTCCATGTAGTAGAGAAATCGAATCACAAATCATGTTAGAAATCATGTTTAGACTATATGTTGGCACTGTATGGACCCACAGAGGTCGTGTATATGTTGAATTATCTGCTAAATTACTATTTTGTACTCAGTCACAATTTTACTTGTTTATTATATCAGTCTCTATTGTTCCTTGTTGATACATTATATCATTTCTGTTGGGGCTGACTTTCATGATCACTGAGAGCCCGAGAGACTGATGACTAAGTGAGGCCGAGTGCCTGATTGTGAGATATTGATACTATATCACGTGAGTTATCCGTGCGGATCCAGATATTATACTATAACACGTGAGTTGTCCGTGCAAATTATAGCGCTTGGGCTGAAAGAACCCCTCCAGAGTCTGTACACACACCCAGTGAGCGCATGTACCTACTGAGTGCGAGTGGCGAGTGAATGGAAGGGTTGAGTGACTGTGGTCCTGAGAGGATACATTTGATGTCATTATTGTTGCACTTGACTACCATGTATCACTCTCTTGAAATTTCTGAAAGATATTACACTCTGTTTTACTTAAACTTGTCATGGAATAATTGTTTGACCTAATTTATTGAACTTGAGAGCATGCCTACTTTCCTATGTTTAAATCATTGTAATTGAATTATAATTGTGTATCTCGTCACTATTTTCAGTTCTTTATTTAGTCTTGTTACTTACTGAGTTGGTTGTACTCACGCTACACCCTGCATCTTGTGTGCAGACCCAGGTGCTTCCGATCACGACGATTGTTGAGTTGTGGAGTTCGGATTCTCGGTGACTATTGAGGTGGCTGCTTGGCATTTCACAGACCTTGTTTCTCCTTCCCTATCTTTCTACTTATTGTATTTATTTGCAGATTATCATAGACAATATTTTCCAGACTTGTGATGTATAGATGCTCATGTATTCTGTGACACCCCGATGATTGGAACTTCCGCGTTGTATTTTGAGTTTCTATCCTGTTTATGAAGTCTTTTATTGTTTAAACTGCTTAAATTCGTTTTCTGTTAAAAGTGTTGAAAATATTTTTAAATATCGACTTGCCTAGTACCACGATAAGCGCCATCACGACATGTTAGGATTTTGGATCGTGACAAATAGCTAGCCCTTTGGATTATAATGCTATCAATATCAAATAGGGGCAATCAAACAAAGGCCAACATAGGGTTATTTATTGTTTGGTGAAGAATTATTTATCATCATTGATACTATGAAAGTCATTGAATTAAATTAAGGGAAATTTTCATAATTATTTACGGTTTTATAAAATATTTCATAATCTATAACTAATAATAGAATTACATATTCTACAACAAATGTATGGAGTCCCTATTAAAGGGGAATACCATTTTAAAACATATCCCATAATTAGCCCCTAAAATTTTTCCATATTGTTAATTATTGATGACCACTATAGCACTATCTCACATTGATATATCAAATGATCTCATCACTTTCTATCTGTGTGAATGTGAATAATCAATCAAATAAAGAGGACCCAAAAATTTAGAATACTTTAAAGGAATCTTCAGCCAAAGAAAAATCCAAAGAAAATATACAATAACACAATATATATATATACACACTATATATATTATACTATATATAATATATTTATTAATGATGTTTCGTTTTATTCAGTTCAATATTTGTATACTATATAGTATATATAATATACAATAATATATTATAAAAAGAATTGGGGGAAGTAAACACGTTTTCGCTGGTGGGGAAATAAAGAAGAAGCAAATTTGAGGGAAACAAATATAATGTATATATTATTAAATATATATAATAAAATATATATTATTAAAATATACAATAACATAATATATGTATATGTAATATAAAATAATATATTATTAAAAAAAACGGGGGAAGCAAACACATTTCCACTGAAAATTTCGTAAGCCTTAGATTATTTTTGGATGATGTATAGGGTTCAAAGAGGGAGAAATTGGGGGTGAAAATTGATATTGAGATATGTTAGGTGAGGGAGAATCATAAAAAGATATCTTTTAAGTAAAGAGAATCTCGAGATTTTAGGCGGTGAAAAATTATACATAATTTAATTAAAAAGGTAAGATTTTAAAATAAATTGTACTAAAGGTAATTTTGTAAAAGCAGTTATAGGGATTATAAATAATTATTTAAAAGGTTGTATTCTATGTAAATTAAATAGATATAATACTAGACTACTTACTTATTATTAAAATAAAATAAAATACTAGACTACTTACTTTTGTTGACCCGCAACAACAAGGTAGTACTTTTTTTCTAAATATCAAGGCCTCAAATAGTCAAATGTACCTAAATTGACATATAACTTGAGTTTTTCAGATTCTTATTTTTCTCTAATAATTGCTACATTTTAATTCTTTATATTTATCACAAAAAACTGCTCATCATTTTTAAGTCGAAAATTCTCGAACACAGTATATACTTATTGGTATCTAGTTTTTTAAAAATGAGCTAGAAAGTTCCTAATGTCATATATAAATATTGCTTCATTTGATAATGTTTTTCCTAGTATAATCTATATTATATTAAAAGCACGAAGGCCCTTAGCGAAATGTCGTTCGTCTTTTTTACCCTTTAAAAAAAATAATTACACGGGACAAAGTCATTTTAATTATTTTTCTAATATTTAGGAATAGTTATTTAATTATTGGCCTAATATTTAGTTATTCAAAATCAACTATATATTGTGTACCAAAGCCTTCCTTATTTGAATTGTGTGTAATATAATAGACTCTCTGTTCACTCCATCTGCGGCTGACAGCGGCAAAAGGCAGATCTGCGCCATCAGCGACGCGAGAGCCGACCCCTCCGCCCATCTCCCTCACCCTTCGAAATAGGAACCTCGTTAGTAGCAGTTGTCGTTTGTTCTCACNAGTCTTTGAATGTGTTCGCTTCGCGCTTTGACTTCCGTTTGTTCAATTTCAAAACTAAAAATAAAATACACAATAAATATTTTAGATTAACACAAATTAAGTAATTGTATTGCCATCATCCTTTCTTTTTTCTCTATAGTAATATTTTACAATTAAATTTTCATCACAATTACAAATATTAATATTACAATACATGACAATTCGTAGGAACAATATTGTTGTAATGTATTAAAATGTCCACACTTTGAAATCAAATAAAATTATAAAATATTTGTTAATTTCCTATGTTAGAAATTTTAATATTTTTAGAATTTTAAAATCAATTAGAATAACATATATCAATTTGTTACAAAAAAAGTATAATGCATATTACTTTTATTTATTAACTATTATTTCTTTAATACCTATATTTTATAAATTTAAAAAATTTAACAAACTGACATATTAAGGCAAAAATTAAATAGTTTGATTTTCGTATTAAGAAGTCAATTGAAAAATAAAGGAGATGATATTTCTACTTGATCTATTTGAGTCAAACATATTAGACTTATATTCATTATTTTCATGAACTTATTTTTTATTTTATTTTTTATCTCAAACACATTGTTTAAAATTATTTATCTAACTTTATAATTTTATACTCATTACTATAAGTTCAAGTACAATGTACGTACTATAATGCTAGATTATATTAAATTTTATCTATATATATATATATATACTTCTTCTTTTATCGAGTTAGCTAAATATGATCAGCATTCATCGTTTTCAAGAACTTACAATTTTACTTTAATTTTTATTTTATAATTCAAATATATTATTTAGTAATGTATGTGACTTTTAAAATTGTGTTGTCGTTGAGACTAGTTTCAAGCAAAATATGCGTACTTTAAAACTAGTTTACTTTAATTTTAGCGAAACAACTATTCTACTTCTCTTTTCTTGTTTTTGTTAACTTTAAGAATTACTTGTATAATTTAGACAGTTAATATAGAAATTGAATAACCTTAGACAACACCGAATATAGTGTGTTTATTCCCATGTTTTTGGCCATTTGCCTAATTTAACATTTAATTTAACTTACAAAGAAAAAAAAAGAGCAGATCAGGTACAAGCTTTTAGAAATTTACAAATAAAGTGCTCCTCCACCTTGGTCTGCTATGTGAAACCATCCGCCGCCCCCTTCCGACGAACGGAACTTCATTGCCAGGTTTCACGCTCTCTGACTTCTTCTTCTTCTTCAGCAAAAGCACGTACCTGTATTCTCGAGGCTTGAGGTTCGTCCAAGATAAAAGCCCTAACAGTGCCAATTCGCCTTTCCAATTTTGTTCCTATCTAATTCTGAATTGCATGCTGTTGACTTTTTATGTAGTAGTATTTACTGTTTTTATGGTGTAAATTAGTGGTGTCGAGTTTGCATTGTTGGTCAGATTTTATGGTTTTGAGTTTGTAATCAAAGATATGGGGATAATTTTAGTAGCACATAGTTGTTGAGATTTGCCTTGAATCTTCTGAAACCTAAGTATATATGTCAGTTATGAGTTTTTTTACTTAAGTCGGACTAATGCTTGCTCAATTCCCCTTAATCTGCTTGTTTTTTTCCCCAAAAAGTACCAACACTTTTCCGGATAAAATGCATATTTAGATGTATTGAGAGCATAAAGTGTTTCACTAAACTGAATGTAAGTTTTTTTTTTTAAACTGAATCTGCTGAAGACATTCTGTTAGTGTTTAACTTACCAAAAACATATCAAAGATAAATGAATTAAATAGTTAGTTTTTGGAGAATTGCTGGCTGTTTTGATTTTGAAAATGTTCGTACAGTTTAACATGATAATTTGCAAAGGCTACAAATTTTATTCATAACAAGTACGGAGATTTAAAGAAACAAGATAATAGCTTAAGGCACCACATCATAATTCTAGTACAATATGCTAATCATCCTCTTCGCTATCAAGCACCACTTACATTTCGTCTTCTTCTTCCTCTTCCTCCTTTTCCTCCTCTTTTTCTTCTGGTGGATTTTGCAAAGGTACAGATTTTATTCATAACAAGTACGGAGATTTAAAGAAACAAGATAATAGCTTAAGGCACCATATCATAATTCTAGTACAATATGCTAATCATCCTCTTCGCTATCAAGCACCACTTACATTTCGTCTTCTTCTTCCTCTTCCTCCTTTTCCTCCTCTTTTTCTTCTGGTGGATTTTGCAAAGGTACAGATTTTATTCATAACAAGTACGGAGATTTAAAGAAACAAGATAATAGCTTAAGGCACCATATCATAATTCTAGTACAATATGCTAATCATCCTCTTCGCTATCAAGCACCACTTACATTTCGTCTTCTTCTTCCTCTTCCTCCTTTTCCTCCTCTTTTTCTTCTGGTGGATTTTGACCCCAACCATAATCGTCATAATTAAGTTCAAGGTTCTCCTCAAGCTCTCTAATCTCTTGTCTATCGTCGAGATAATTGCTCGCTCTATTCTGACAGCAATATGGCTCCCCAATAGTTGAATAATAATCTAATGTTTCTGGCAAATGCTTTGGAAGTCCTTCGTGCAATGCAATTTTTCATTCTCCAAGAGACCCCAATAATCTTCTTCATCTCCTTTCCAAAACTTAATGTCTTCCAATGCATGAAACTGACTTTTCCATTTCAAGAATTCCTTTAGACAAAAGTTGAATTACTGCTCCTCTATCTAGAAAATGATTTGCTTGGTATGTGGGTGATATAGCTTGCAGAACTGGAAGACTGTTCCATCGACATAACACTTCCTAGGCGGACCGCTTAGAGTATAACTCAACCCACTTCAGAGTTTCTCCCCATATAGGCATATACGTATCCCTTCAGATTTCCAAGAGTGCACCTCAACCTCTATAATATGACCTGTGATTCCGAGGGGTTGATTGAAAGATATTGGTTGGTTCTGAAAAAAAGTAAAGGTTATCGTACCATTTATCACCGACAATGTCCAAATAGCAACCAAGCATGTTAGGTTCGAGATAAGGCTCAATCGTGTTTAAATTTCACTCCTTCCTTGAGGGTTCCTCGAGCTACCTTCTCCCTTATGTTTTTTTGCTAAACTGTGCAATGAAAAAATGTTTTTTTGGCATGGTTAAAATTTTAACTTGAAACTCAATTAATTTGAATGAGAGGGATGGGTAGTTTGAACTTTGAACAAATGAGGATGTTGTTCCCTTTATATAGAGTAGATCATGGTAGGTTTTGGTATATGTCTATTGGTCATTGACTGATGATTTATCAGTATAACTTTATTGATGCATGTTTGAAAAGTAACCTAACGCGATTTATTTTTTATATATATATATAGTTTCAGTCACATGGAGGATCAGAGGTTGACACAGCTACATCATGGGTCGTTAGACCATAGCGTACTGACAAGACAAAATCATCACAGGTCGAAGGACGTATGGAATGGTGAGGTGGAAAAGCCTATTTTATGTAGACGGTCAGATGGTAATTTTTGGAATTTGGTTCATGATCGTCCCATTCATCGACGTGTCCTGCAAATATTAATTGATGCAGGATTTTACGGGGTCTATCGAGTAGGACGTATACAATTAGACCATGCTTTTATTACTTCTCTTGTTGAGAGATGGCGTCCGGAGACGCATACTTTTCACCTAAGAGTTGGGGAAGCCACTATTACGCTACAGGATGTAGCTATTTTGTATGGATTGCCAGTAGAGGGAAGGCCAGTATTGGGCATTGATAGTACAAGAAAGATCGAAGAGTGGCAGGATATGTGCGACGCGTTGCTTGGTTTTAGACCACATAGTTATTGTTTATTTGGTAGTAGGCTTGAGATTAGTGCACTAGCTACATACATGGAGCAATTGCCTTTGCTAGATGATGATGCAGATGAGGTAGTTGTACATCAGAGGGCTAGGTGCTATATGTTATGGATGATCGGGGGTATACTGTTTCCTGACACATCAGGAAACAAGGTTAAGTTAATGTACTTGACGCTGCTCGATGACATCACGCAGATTGGTACGTATAGTTGGGGTAGTGCTGTGTTGGCGTGCTTGTACCGTGCATTGTGTAGAGCTACCCGGCCAAAAAACAATGAGTTATGTGGCTTCATACCACTTCTACAGGCATGTATTTCCTTATATGATTATTTATATTTTCATTTTAATATAAAATTAATTTTATTATTTATTTTTGATATACTTAGGTATGGGCATGGGAGAGACTGAAGATGGTTCATCCAGACAGACGTCAGGCAAGAGAGGGTGCTATTAGATTCTCGAATGATCTCCCTGGTCCGCCACACGCATGTAAATGGAACGTTCAGCTTAGTTGGACACATACAACGCAATACGTGTTGCCATTGTTTCGGGACCAGCTAGATAACCTTGTTGATGAACATGTATAACTTATCAGCTCTATATATGTTTTATAGCAAGTGTTATATTCTTTTTATGGCTAATAGTTTGTTATTTTTCCCAACAGTTTGTTTGGGAGCCGTATACTCCAGATGTGATGGAGAATCTTCCCGAGTATTGTCGGTCAGGAGAGTACTTTTGGCGTGCTGTGGTGCCGCTCCTATGTTGGGATGTGTTGGAGATGCATCAGCCCAACAGGGTCCTCAGACAATTCGGAATGCGTCAATTCATACCTGTTTCCTGCAATTTTGCGGACAATCACGACATGCATGATCGTCGTGGCCGACAAAACACGGATTGGGCTAGAGAACATGCGAGGCCCATACTTGTCTGGAATGATCGTGCTAACCGAGTTTGTGAAGCCCGGCTAGCAGATGGACCCATTGCGTATGATGATGATTACCTTGTCTGGTATCGTCGGATTACTCGACAGATTATCGGAAATCCCAGTTTCCAATTTCCAAAAGGGTATGCATCCCTTGCACCAGTGGCCGAGGTTATGGTATGTACTTTGCATTAAGATAAGTTAATCGCATTTTTTATATAATGTATCTTTTTCTGTGGAATTCATTCTTATGTCAGGAAAACCAGCTAATTAGTCCATTTGATATATTGTATAGTGTGCACCAGTGATATATTATAATTTTTGAACCTATTCTCTAGGTGTATATTTTGATAGATACCTGAAATTGTTCAAAAGTTGGTTTTCATTGTATCCTGGAATACATCTCTACCTTTTTCAGCCTTATGCCCAGCAAACTTTTGCTTTTTGATTGCTTTTTTCCATCTCATAATAATTCCTGGCATGTGTAACTTTTGGATAGCTGCTGATAGCATGTCTCTTGGAAGAGAAGACACTTCGGTTGAATTATTACTGCTCTTTTTATTTTCACATCATTTATACCTTAACTTTTTCGGTGTATTTGTGGGCCTTATTTTCTGTCAAAAATACAGGAGGAAAAGGTTGATGAGCTAGTTAATTATCATGTCAGCTGTGATTTTATTAGTTTGTATTAGAAAAATAATGATCCTCGATTTTGTAATTCCAGGCGCGTCAGTTGCATATGATATATCAATATGGGATTGAATTGCGACAACAACCATCAATGGAGGTTGCTGGAAGGAAAGTCATGGAGATGTGCAGTGATGGTTTGTCAGCAGTGATCGAGGCTCAGAGGCTTCGTGTTCAGCCAATGTATGTTCCAGTTGAGAAGCCTTTAGTTGATCATGCTGTTAATCCACATAAACGTGGAAGGGCAGGGAGACGCAAAAAGAGACGTGCGATAGCAGCAACTAATGTTGAAGAAAGGTCTGAAATGTCTAATACAAATTCGGATCTGGAGCGCGATCGTGGTGCAGGTGGTTCTGTTAAGGGTGATGGAAATTTAAATGTTGAAGCTGAGCTTGGTATGGATTCATCACAGTTTGCAGAGCCCCGTTTTGATATGGCATCTAGTTCAACACAATTTGGGGATGGGGATGGGGATGGGGATGGTTCTGAATTGCATAATGTTGACATTCAACTTGTACTTTATCAGACCTCACCCTCTCAGCAGTTTGATAAGAATAATTTCGGAGACGGGTTTGATGACGACGACGTACACCACTCCCCTGCCCGTCCTGATCGACAGGTTAACTATGATAATACCCCTAGCCAGATGACTTTAGAGGCCTCTTATGTTACAACTATTGGTTCTGTGGATGATAAGCCTATGGAGCAAGCAATTCCAACCCGAGGAAGAGGGCGAGCGAGATTTTACAAGCGTCGTGTTAATAACAATGTAGATGCACCGCGGCGACAAAATCCTGCACACCCTATAGCGCCGCTACGTTGCTATAAACCCTAAAGCACCCTAGCAACTAGGTGCTCCTAATTTCTCATGAATTTGTATGCTAACACTGCTAGATAGAGTGGTTATTGTGGTTCTAAAAATCTAACTTAAGTTTCGCTTTTTGCAGTATACACAAAGTCAAACTTCGGGATGAAGTTATGTGCATGAAAGGAAGTGACTTCCTAGAGGGGATATCTACTACCTGTACCCTTTGTTTATAAGGAAGACTTGCACATTTATTCTACCCATGGATTTCCCAAGTTAGCATGAATAAAGCTTGCACGTTTGTTTTATTTCATGCTGTGTTGAGTGGGTTTAAAGTTAATAGGCGATACCACTTTATGGCTTAAATAGTGAAACAGATTGCTTTACATGGCCCTCTAAAAGAAGTTTTCTCAGATCTATTCAGTTTGTGCAGGATACCAGATGCTTTTATTGAAGATTGGAGCTTACAAGGCTGGAATATACCTTTTAGGCGAGTGCTGAATGATCGGGAGGTGGATAGAATTACTGAGTTCTTCAAGATGCTGGACATGTTCAAAGGCACAACTGACGCTGGAGATTCCATGTGGAAAGGTAATGGCAGAAAATGTTTAACAGTTAAATCATCATATAATGCATTAACTGCTACTGGATAACAAGACACAAGATGGCCTTGGAAGAATAGTTGGAGAGCCAGGACTGCTGTTAAAGTGAGATGTTTCTCTTGGTTGGCAGTAAGGAGAGCATGTCTTACTCATGAAAACCTGCAAAGAAGGGGAATACTGTTAAGTTCAAGATGCTTTTTATGTCAGGAGTGTGCTGAAAATGAGTCATTTGTCTTACGTTGCAAAGTGACTGGTCAACTGTGGCAGATTTTCTTGATCATGTTTGGTTGGAAATGGGTCATGCCAGAGTCCACTATTTATATGCGGAAGTGCTGGAACAAAGTGGGAGGCAGTGTAAGGAGTAAGAGGTGGTGGAAATCTATCCTAGTTTGTAAATGGTGGACTGTATGGAGTGAGAGAAATACAAGATGTTTTGAAGATAGTAGTAGCTCTACACAAGAGACTTGAGATGAACTGTGTAATAGCCTTATATTTCTGGTGTAAAGAAAACTTTGTAGAAGATGCTGAATCTTTACTAGACTTTTTGGAATCTCTGTACTTAGTCCTAGTAAGTAGTCCTTGTAAGATGAACAAGCTTTTGCTTAGATATTTTGTAAATATGGTTGCTGATGAATATACTGTTACCTATTTAAACAAATAGTGAAACAGACCGCTTCAAGTTTAGTTCCACTTCTGAAATTCTATATTGACAATGATGTCAAGGGATGATGCTATTGATGGTAAAAAATATCATGATTTCATATGATGTTCTTTGTTTTTTACTTCTCCATTTCCTTATTCCATGTTATAATTTGTTGGCTAAGTAATGTCAATCCTGCTGTGTTCTGCTAAACTGGCGGTAGAGAAAGGGACTGCTCAAGGTGGAAACAAGTCATGCTTCAAGCAGTTGTCTGGCTGCATATTCTTGGGCTTGTGGGACACTTTATATTCGGTTGCCTTTAATTTCGTTATTTGTTTTTGGCGGGGAAAAATATTGTGCGATACATTGATTGCTATCTCATGCAGGAGCCTGAGACAAAAATGTGCGAGAATATTGTGTGGATTGAATAACTGTCTAGGCAGTGCAATCTTGAGTGAGGTCTTCTAAATGTTCCTTGTATTGCATATAAGTTTATGTTATCATGGTAAATTTCACAAAGCTTCTCAATTGGCAGCCAGTTGACCTGTTAAAGCATTCTACAAGGTGTTTCTTTGTTGGATACATTAATTGGTTTTGCAATCAACATATCCAACACTAACTCAAAACCTGCAATCTACTTTATTGGCTAACATGTAATCTGTCATGGGCGGCTTTCCAGCCATGCCCCATGATCCCTTGGACGCGCCCCGTGGCGTCCTGGCCAGCCTCCCANTTCTGCTCTCTTTCAATTGCTCATGACATTGGTTTTCCCGTACGGCACTGACAATCTAGTCTAGCGTACGGAGGGGACCTCAGTTGGCGGACAGCAACCGTACTGACATCGGTTGCCTAGCCTTACGTCGCCCTTCCAAGGAACTTCAGGAAGGCGCCGCGTAACAAATCTCATGGATTTATATCTTAGCTTCCTAAACTTGGATGTTTATCAATTTTCTCAGCTTGGTGGGCAGACAAAATTTTCTAGTCTCAACTAAGAGTACCTTCCAAGAATTGTTCCATGTTTTGCAGAGGTACTTTGAAACCAGAACCAGCAGTTGCTCACCAGACCTCACACAACATCTTCAATGTCCCATTTTCCTTGTGGTTGTATTTTGCCATTATTTGAGCTAGCTATTACTAACCTATGATGCCATGACTTTTTTTATCACTTACATAATCATTCAAAACAGTTTTTGATATCCATTTCCCACATAAAACATCTAATGCCCTGAAGTTATCTCATATTTCCTGTGACAGAGGTAACTTCTTCACAAACTATCAATGTGCAAGCATATAAAATACCATACAAAGAAATAATGTTCACATGTCAATGCAATGGATCCTTCCAAAGAAATAATTTTTCAAGTACAAACACAATTGGAAAAGAAAATGTTATCAATTTTCCCAGCTTCCATCTAGCTGGATATGTTATTGTGCATAAAAAAAAACAAAGGAAAAAAGAGAATCACTGGTTCCTTAAAATCATCCATGACTATGCTTGAAGATCCATATCTCCTCTATCATTCAATCACAACCTTTCTCCTCTGCAAAGTAAAGAAACACTTCTCAGGTTTGTTTTAATAAGATTTAAGAGGTTAAATGTACAAGCTAAGAAGATGGTGCAAATAAGCTTGAGTCACTTACCTGTTAAACCAGGGTTGCATCTTTTTATTTGCTTGTCAGGCTGAGGAATCTAAGTGATAAATAATGACCTTGATCTCCTTGTCATATTCTTCCTTTTGCTCTTCCTGAATTTGCCTGACTGATTTTTCAAGAGACTCACCACACCGTTTCACTTCAATCATCTTTATACTTGAAATTTCTCCAATAGCAGAAGGGATTTCTTGAAGATGGAAGCAACTTTCTACCAGAAGCCGTTCGAGGTTTTGCAAGGACTCATCTGAGGCATTCCATTCTGTAATTTTGAGGGACCTCAATTTAAGAACCTTAAGGCTCGGAAACTCTTCATCTTCAACGTCCCATTTTCCTTCCTGAAATGCTCTATGCTCCAACTTGAGAACCACTAAATTTGGTAATCTCCCGATATTAGACATTTCAGTTTGTGGCAACGAAACATCAGATAAAGTTAGCTTTGTCAGCGTCTCGGGCATGCTGAATTTCAAGATCTTACCATTCACACTAAGTGTTTCAAGTGGAAGAGCATCTAATCTGAGTTTCAAAGGCTCTTTACAGTGGCACTTGAGCTTTCGCAGTCTGGTCGCCTTCTTGATCATGTAGTCTGCTAGCTTATTAGTGAGAGACACAGTGGCCAGGGTCTCTAAGCAACATAAGTTTGTCGATTTGCGAGGAATGCGTCCATCAAAAGATGCAACAGGTTGTACATGCACATGCTTTAACCTTGGCATATTCCAGATGGCCATCGGCAATATTGTACCGCTGCCCACTGTTATTACAAGCAAAACTTCAAGGTTTGAAAGGTTTGCTATCCATAATGGCATAGATTCTATATAGCCTTTGATTCCTAAGTACTTCAAAAGAATAAGCTCTTTTGATCTCTGGAATGAACTGTCTGACACAGGACATTCCATTTGCAGAACTTTTAGAAGTTTGAAGTTTTCGAGATCAAAAAATTCTTGGCAGCCAGATTTCGGGGGTTTGAAGAATACAGAACGAACTTGCAGGTTTCCGATCCTCCCTGCCCAATAAAGGCTATGATGAATGCACAGCCTCCGGTGCTCATAAAAGGAACTAGTCAAATCTTTGTTCTCAGTACTTGTTATCTGCATAAACTTCTCTTCCTTAGCTTTTGTTGCACAAAAATCGTGTAGCATATCATGAATGTGACATGATCTGACTCCTCCGGTAGACCTTTTCTTGTTAACCATTACCAAGCTTCTACCGATGAGATCATTCAGTAAACTTTCTGCAACGAGCTCTACACTCTTTTTCTCTCTATTTGGAATAAATCCCTCAATAGTCCACAACCACGCCAAGTTTGAGATTGGAATTTCTTCATCCTCACGAAATGATGCAAAATAGAGAAGGCAGGGCTTGAGGTGATCTGGCAAGTGCCTGTAGCTCAATTCTATTATATCAAGGCACTTTTCACTAATATCAGTATCTGAATTTATACTTTCTGCAATTTTTCTCCAATTTTCCTTGTTTTTCTCTTTCTTTGTCAAAACACCAGCTACCAAAATCACCAGGAGAGGTAGTCCTTGACACTCTCTTGCAATTTCTTCTCCTACTTCACATAGTTCTGATGGGCAAGTTGGTTTGTTGAATAACTTAATTTGCAAGAGTTCCCAACTTTCTTCTGTAGAAAGAAAACGAAGTTGAAGAGGTGGTCTAGCAGGGTTAATATCTGAAGCCACATCACTGAGTCGGCTGGTTAATAAAATCCTGCTTCCATTTTCATTAACTGGAAAACATCCCTGGAACTCTTCCCATGCGTTAATACTCCATACGTCATCAATGTAGAGAAGGTACCTCTTTCCCATTAAAAATCTTCGCAGAGCAACTACTGGATCTTTCTCATTCTGTTGACTGGGACCTCGGACTTGATTCAAAATTTCCAACAATAACTTTCTCCTGTCATATGTTTGGGAAAGACAACACATAGCATGGACATCGAAATGATGCCTTATGGTTTCATCATGATAAACTTTCTTTGCTAGTGTAGTCTTTCCAAGACCAGGCATCCCTACAATAGACACAATATCTAATTCCTTTGCTCCTCCAACGAGCTGCTTTATAAGTGACTTTGCCTCTTCATCAAAACCTACCACTACCTCATCATATCCTGGAGTTATCTCAACTTCTTTTGGGACAAGATCTGGTGCTTCTTCTCCGATAAGGACTTCAACTTCTTGCACATGGAACTCTGCTAATTGATCATTGACAAGCTTAATTTCTATTGTGGTCTTACATAACAAATGCTGATACCAAACAGGATAATCTCCCATAACCAGGCAATCAATTATGCGTTCTGCCTCGTATGCTAGAGATATCACTTTTGTCCAAAGATCACGTTTCTTCACCTCCTCAAAGGCATGCTGTTGCTTCACAAATTTCTCCAACAAGGATCTTAAGATAGATAACTCCTCCTGAGCTTCTGCAATAAGATCCTTGACAGCAGAATCACACTTTCCATTTTGCAGCAGCTCTTTCAGATAGCGTAAGAGGGAGTCAATAAAGCCTAATCCATCTGTCTTGGGGAAATTATATTTTGATGACAGTGGAGATTTCAGAATCCTGTCATTTAGGTCTTTCATGACAACTTCAATCTTTTTCAATAAGTCAGAGAATACCAAGTTAACTTCTGCTGCTTTGTCAACAGAGAAAGAGTAAGCAACAGAAGCTACCTCAGCAATAAGACCTTCAACGTGAGTGAGTATATCACTCAATTTTCCCTGGTCAACATATGGATCTTCAGGTGGATAAATAAGCAATGTTAGCAATTGCTTTGATGCCTGGCAAATGCTTTCGGCTTGATCCTTCATAGGAGGAAGCATCAAAGAACATGCTTCACTATTTAATAACTTTGAATGGTCCTTCAAGAGAAAATGAACGGAATCTTCAACAAGTTTTATCACATCCTGGTTGTACTGATTTTGTGACTTAACCAAACATCTTAGAGCCCCTGTATATATTTTCGCGACTTGGGGCTCAATGGGCTTGATCTCTTGCAAAAGGTTTGAGATCTTAAGAATCAAGCGAGATGCCAGGTCTTCATCCATTTCTTCCACATAACATAGGTAACAGATGTAAGCAGCATTCCGAGTGACAACCTCCATATGATTAAAGAGAATTCTGGATTTCTCTAGTTCCATGCTTGCATCTTTTATGAATCTGAGGAAGGTTTTCAGATACTTTAGACTTTCTTCAAGGACTTGAAACTCTTTCTTTAGAAGATCAAACTTGTTCAACTCTTTCTTTTTTTTGAAAAGATCCTTCACATTCTGAAGGATATAGTCAATGAACTTCTGAAACAATGGACTGCATAAATTTGGTAAAGGCCACCTTCCTGGATCCAGTGAAAGGAGAAACTCATAACCTTCTTTGACTTCAGCAGAAGATAAGTCTGCCCTTGGACCTGAAACAGTATCTCCAACTTGCATTCCATGTCCTCTCAACCTCCCATCCTTAATCCTCCCTTTTTGAGTTGCCCAATACAAAAATGTATCAAGAAATCTCCTTTCTATTTCAGACATTTGTTCTCTCGCGGAGTTGTCCTCAGAATGGCATAGACAGGTCTGCAAGTAAGAAATTAAAAAGAAATCACATTCCAAGACCAAACATGAGCTTAAAACATTTTTTTCCTACTGTATAAGCATGTAATGCTTGATGACAACTAACAATTAATATTCAAGGAAAAAATAAAGGATAAGTTCTGCTTTTACATTGTTTTGGTGCATGAAATAGGATAAGTACCCTGTATAATATTTTAATTTCTTTTTATATGCAGAAAGTGATCCTACTTTACCCTGTAAACTAATCCATAAGTTATATCTGAAGTCACAATGCGTATTGTAACTCTACATAGTACAATTAGGCAACTAGGAAAAAATTCACCAGGATAATATCAGGGAAAAAACAAATCACAGAATTGTTCAGAAGATGGGAATTTCATACAAACTAGAGATGTTTCCACAAGTCATAAAAAGTAGTGAATCTGATAAATTGAGTGATGCATTGGTAGATCTAATCACAACCATGAATAGCAAGCACAATATGGGAATTAGTTGAATTTTCAGAAGGATTTACACTTTCTATGTATGATGAGTCTTTCTGAACTAAATGTGACAAAAATATATTGACCAACAAAGAGCTGGATAAGTTGCCAAAGAATGCATTATATAGGAAGGTTTGACAAGCACTAGAATTTCTCTCTTGGATCTAAGAAAGAATCTTTCAAAACTACTGTGACTTTAGCAGCTTATTCTAATGGAACTACATTAAACATACATGAAAACAACATTCTCAGATAGGATCTTGATGGAAAAACTTACATGAAAACCAGAATGTTTTGTGACAATAAGGATTCAATCTTTGTGCTAACAATTGAAAAATCATAATCAGTGGCGGAGGCAGGATTTTTGCTAAGGAGGTTCAAAAAAGAAAAAAGTTAAAAGCAATTGTAGCTTGTGAGAATTGAACCAATGGCCTTACAAAGGTTTTGAATGTCTTGACCACTAAACTATGCTTATGGGCTATGTGAAGGGGATTCGCAACATAATATATAGAGGTAAAAAATAGATTTTGGCTCATCTATACAGGTGATTTTTCGGCGATCCGCCCCCCCCAAATCTGCCCCTAATCATAACACTCCTAGTTATTATTGTTCATAAAGAAAGTATGAGCTAATAGAAAGAAGCTGTGAACTAAAACTGAAGAAATGCAAACCTGGATGATTGTTGTGTTCTTCTTCTTATTATGATAAAAAAGCTGCAAGAATGATCATGGACCTGCAGCAAGTTAAGCTAGAACAAATGCAGGAATTAGCCAGCAAAAAAGGAAGATGAAAGAAAGAAATGGCAAAAGAAAATTAAGTAAGTTTGTTAAAAAGTTTATTACCTTTGGTAACTTTGACAGAGCAGAAAGAAATGATCTAGGCTTCACACCCTTATTACCAATTTGTTCTACACATAATGCTAATCAGTTTCCTGCTAAGTATATTGTTGCTGACCGTTTACCAAAAAGAAGAATGAACAAGAGATTTGAAGAGTACTTGGTGAGAGCAAGTCAAGGTGGGTTCTTTTTAGTTTTTACTAATAAATTATTATATATAGTACTCCATTTAGGTTTTTCTTTTTTCAATAACCATTGACTTGTTAATAATAGAAGACTTTAGAGATTTAAGAACATGAACGCGCCATTATCATCACTAAATATTGCATATAAACAAATTACAGCTAATAAATAATAAATAATTATGCAACTTGATAGCAGAAATCAATTATCTATATGCTTGAGATTGACCTCTTATAATTACCATTTGTCTATACTTGATCATATCAAGATTCCTTTCCCACTAGGTGTTTTTTGCCGAGCATTTTATTTACATTTGTTCATAAAAAAAGAAGACCATGAACAGGAGACTGGGAGGCTTGGGAGAGCGAGGTTGTTTCTTTTTAACATAATATATATATTTTAGTAATTTACATTTGGTCGCCCGTGTTAGGTGCGACAGGTTTTTTATTTAACTAATGTCTAGCTACGCGGTTGCACGTGTACCCATATCAATAAATATGAAAATTAAAAAATAAATAAATTAATATTATCAAAAAAATATTTTTGAGCGGCAAAAATTAAAGAAAGAAGTATAAGTTCTTGATATCTTATGGTGATCTGGATATATTTGTTAGCTTGTTTCAAAAAATCAAAACTCCTTCGGCGTGGCAAAAAATTATATACTTCGAGTAAAAACTAAAGAAATCATATCGGAAAAATATTTATGTGAACAGAAAAGAAAAAAGTGTTTAGCCCTGTAAGCTCTCTGATTTTTATAGTAGACTTTGTTAAACTCTCACTGGCACAAACACGATTGTCAAAAGGCACCACCATATCCAAGAATTTATTAGATATGTCATCCATATCAGCAAGTGATTTGTTAGGCTCATAAGGTAACCCAAAATTGTGAAGTTAGATTGCCATATTACCATTGACGAAAAAAATGGCAGACTTTGTCTTCCTTATAATACAAGGAGCGCTAGCTAGTAAACATTACTACTATATTTTAGTTTGATTATATAATAATATGCCTATCAAATATCATTAATAGTATTTTTATTTCGAATGTTCTCAAAACAAAGATTCTATGAATTTAATTGAGAATACAAAAAGCACCGGATATTTTTAATAGACCAGATATATTAAGTAGTTATCCAATTAAGACTAATGGGCAAGACTATGAAAATGAAAATGACTAAAAGAGTTTCAACTGGATATTAGATGAATTTAGTTGGGACTACAAAAATGTTTTGCAAGTTTCAAAAAACATTTATACGGTACATTGTATTTTACGTTTTCATGTAAAGTGTAGTAGAGAATTAAAGGCTCAATTTATTATGAGATATTTTTACCTTTTGCTTTTGGTACAAAAATGACATAAGAGTAGTATTTAAATGAAGGGCAAAAATGTTAATTAGCTTTTAATGGATATTTTGGTCTTTGAACTTTACACTTTGGTTTTCACACTTATAATATAATACTAGTTTCTGGACACGTGCGTTGTACATGTATCCTTAATTTTGATTTAAAAAGTTAGAAAAATAACACAAGCTCATAATTATATTATATTTTTAGAGTTTCGTTCATTTTGTGATTTTTCCTTGTTTTTTAGAAGCAACATACAAATTCGAGGGAAAAGCTTCTAAAAATCAATAGAACTATACAAGGAAGAACACAACCGAATGAATTCTCTAATTGCATGTATCTTGTGTATCGTGACATAACTCATAGCCCATAAGTAACCTTTAATAAAGAGACACTCCATGCATCTTAAAAAATTTAATAAAATAAATCAACAAACAAATTTCTAAAAGAATTTATAGGGAACTTTTTAAAAGAAAAAAGAAAGAAGCAAAAATATAATCCATCCTCGTTAGTGAGATTGAAATGTTACCTACTCAAATAAGTTGTTGGATCAATAATTACTACTCCCTTAGAAGTACATAGATAACTCCATCAATCTATCAAAACCATTTCTTCTATGACATTAGTGATGCTTCAATTATTAAAAGTGAAAGTACTTCAAAGTGTCAAACAACCACCTTTCAAGAATGATCTTGTATTTGACTTCAACACGTCCTATTGCCACTAAGATTAGCATTATAATTGTTTGTCAATAGTGAGATCATACGAAGAAAAAAAGGAAATTGAAACTTTTTTTTTTATGCATTATTGATCACGCCCAACTATGCCTTATAAAAAGGACTAAGGGGTCGTTGCAAATATAATCCGGTTTACAAGTCCGGAGTCGAATCCCACAGAGAACTAAGGCTTAGCCACAACCGTTCAATATTACAAAGAAACACAAGTTCAAATAATTTTCTAGTTATAAAGATTTGATTTTTATTTCTACTAATTAACTAGCAAATATTATAAAGCAGTAAAATTATCAACTAACATAGATGAAATTATAGACAAGATTAAGGAAGTCTAGAGTTATGATTTTCCCAATTGTCGGAATCATTTCCTCTACGTTTCCTATAAATTTGCCTAAGTCTTCTCTATTGACCATGAGTACTCTAACTGTTGTAACTCTCTCCCGAGTAATTACCATAATTTACTAGGCATATTCTCCCAAATTATGCTAGTTGGCATTAAGTACAGCTCACTCAGATCGCACCAAGGTTTCGTTATTCCTAAATCCACCTTTAAACCTCCGTATATTTATCCCTCATATACGTTTAAGAGTGATGTTGTTCAATAACTACCTAAATATACATTCTCTCCCGAGTAATACATACTAAATAGGCACAGCTAATTGAGGCCCCTTCAATCAACCATAAGAATAATATAGTTGAACAAATAGAGAAAATACTACGGCAAATCTATATTAACGTAACAAGAAAATCATCCTTCAATAGGTTCCATCAAAACCCTAGAT
>AWOL01S0022516.1:10354-20887 GCA_000715115.1 Nicotiana otophora
GCAGCTACTGTAATGCCCTTTCTTAGCCAACAACGTTGCTAATATTTTGTGGAATTATAGAAATACCCTGAGAATCAAGCAGGCATGTTGACCATTAGCTGCCTGCTTATCCTCTCTTATATATTAGGCAATGAAGCTATTGTAGGAGAAATGGGTAATTTGGTCATGGCACATAAAATTTTACTTGGCAGCTACTGTAATGCCCTTTCTTAGCCAACAACGTTGCTAATATTTTGTGAAATTACAGAAATACCCTGAGAATCAAGCAGGCATGTTGTCCATTAGCTGCCTGCTTATCCTCTCTTATATATTAGTAGTAGATGTTATGAATTAGAATATTAGAATTTAAAAGTTTTTAATGCAATTCATAAAGAACACATTACTTATATGATCTTTTAATAATGTATATGACTATGACCGTCTCAACAGGATTGGGGGCCAAAGCCAAATTTCAGAAAGAGGCCCTAAGTAATAATATCAACGACAAATTTTCAATAAAAAAGTATAAAATAAAGGTAGCATTATAAAATCGGCTCAAGAAATTGATAAATTGATATACAACAACAACATACCCACTGAAAACTCACAAAGTGAGGCTTGGGGAGGTAGAGTGTACGCAGACCTTACCTCTACCTTGGGAGATAGAAATGTTATTTTCGAAAGATCATCGACTTAAGAAAAAGCATGGCAATAAAAAGGTCAAATAAAGACAATCAATTCAATGTAGTATGAAAATGAAAGTAACGAAAGCGAATAAGATATGATAAAGCAGTCTAAAAAGAAGCAGTAGCTATCACAAATAAATAAGATAATTGAAGTACAAGAAACAATAGATAGTAACAGAAATCAAAGGGTAAGAAACTATAGCACAAGATAAGTAGTTGATATAATACTATCGAAAAGTCTTGCATTGCTTCAATATAATGATTGCTTGTTGTAATGCTTGATATTTTGAAGAGGACAACTTGTAAGCCGCAGTAAGTTGCCGATTGAGAGAGTTTTCAATATTGAGAATAAGAATAGTAAAAGAGAGAATGAAAAAGGTAAATATATACTGTAAATAATAATGTGGGCTTGTATTAGTTGTTAGGATATAAATGAGGCCAAAAAAAATAGTTACCCTACCATGTAAGAAAATAATTTATTAAAAATTATTCCATTCTCTAATTATTACAGCGATCTTCACATTAAAGTTATTGTACGTTCGCTTCAAAAATTCTTTTTTAATTTAAATATATATATTTTTTTTAATAATACATATACATTACATCTTTAAGGAAAAGACGGCGCCCAAAAAAATTTGGGCCCAAGCAATTGCTTACTAGCCTTATAGTCGAGTCACCCATGTATACAACTACTAATTAATACAAGGTCTCATGCTTACATCAGAATAAATCAGCTATAAATATAAGTAGGAATTGAATGCTTCAACAGTCCCAAAGTAGGTTTCATTCTATATCGCCATTGTTTACTACCCCAATTCATGTTATTCGTTTTAAGATTTTCCACACCTTTTAAGAAAAAGAACATTTTAATTGTTTTAATCATAAGTGTTAGTTAAACAACCTTTTTAACTCTCTTAATTTTTCTTTTCAAAATATTTAATATTTTGAAACGAATTTGGTTTGCCAAAACAACTAGTACTATTTAGGACCAGAGGAAGCAGTATTAAATTTTAAAATATTAATGAAACTCATAAATAACAGAAGACATATGCTCTTTTATACTGTCTATCAGAAATGTGATACGACTACTAATGTTGTTAAAATTTGGGTCATAAAATTTTGTTGCCTATATCAGATAAAATTAATAGAAGTATCCGAATTAATAATTATATTAACTTTTTATTCTCTTAGTTTTCGAATGTTTATGCGTTGAAATTTGTACGGAGAGGGTATTAAAATTTACAGACGTAAGTATTATAAATCTTTAGAATATTTTTGGCAATTCAACTGCCAAAAACTCCACCAAAAATGCAAGAATGTCTATGATTTGAGTGTCAAGCTGGGTTTGCAAGTTAACAACAAAACCTAAATTTAGAAGATAATTAGTTATTTTTATTTTGATGGAAATTACCCTGATTCTGAAAAGCTATCAATATTACTTTCAGTAAATTAAATAATCATTTTGGATGTTAAATATAAGTCACTAGTTTCCTTTTTGGAATATTTGTAAGATATTTGAAAATTGGTTTAATGCTCGAGAACTAAATGGACCAAGACAAGAAAATGACTAGCAAAACGATAAGAATACTTTTGTACCGAAAAAATTGGATTACATTTTAAACTTGGTTTGCTGTTTGAGAATAAAATGGACCGAGAATGAGCCGAGGGTCTCTCGGAAATGGTCATTCTACCTTCACAAGTTAGAGGTAAGATCTGCATACATACTACACACCCCAAACCTACTTGTAGATTACACGGAAATTATTGTTATTATTGTTGCTCGAGAATAAAACGGACCAAGACAAGAAAATGACTCTAGTTTCCTTTTTGGTATATTTGGACTATTGACTAATGGAAGGAGTATTTTTATACTGATAGTATAATGTAGTGGCGAAACCAAAAAATTTAATAAGGATGTTCGAATTTTGAACACCCTTTGTCAGTGGGCTATGCAAGGGTGTTCAAAGTCTATTTTTAATCAATAACAAATAATATTTTACCTTATACGTAGTATAATTTTTCGACGAAGGGTGGTCAACTAGCATAGCTTCGTCCCCTGGTATAATGGAAGGTACAATTAAACCTTTTCGCAAAACCTTTTCCTTATATAAATGTAAAATATATTTTTTATAATTCTACTGATAATTAATTTTATCACAAGTTGGCGTATAATAATCGTATTTCTATTTCACATCAAATTAAACGATCGACAATCTTCAATCAATCTTTTGAACTAACTTCCAAGAATGTTTTTTTTTTTTTTTGCAACACAAAAAACATGTTGAACAGTCGTATTCTTCCCCAGAAAAAAACACATTTGTACTCTGTTTGGAATTTTGTGAATATTCCAAAATACATTTAAGCAGACGAGCTTTCGAAAAACTTTGTAGATTAGTTTAGAAAAATTTCCACCAATAAACTTCCTTCCCATGTGACAGAACCTTTCGCTGCCACATGCCCACAGTTCACTTTCTCTGGTATGAAATTGTTGCAACTTTCTTCTACACAGTAATATCTGACAAAATTAAGTAATTAACTACTAGTAACTTTGTTCGTGGGGTTCCATTTTTATTTAATTTAGAGAGAGAAAAATATACTCCTTCGTCATATTTTATGTGATACACTTTAATTTGATTGGACAAAAAATTTAAGAAAAAAAAGAAAAGAATTTATACTTGCGATCTAAAATAAGTTATAGATATTTGTGTGACTATAATGTAAGGTCCCATAAAATTTCGCCAAGAAATTTAAGGGTTCGTGGTGCCGAGGTAGGCTCGCCGCGGTTCAAACTTTTTGGATGAAACAGTGCATTGGGGATTGAAGAAAATCTTTGAAAGTGCAAGACGTTTCTGCGGCCCATTCTGCGGTCGCAGAACTGATCTGCGGACCGCAAATCTGCCACAGACTGAAGCAGAAGTCTGGGCAAATTTTTGGACCATTATGCGGACGCATAATTATTTTTGCCGGCCGCATAACCCATCGCAGACCCAGCACAAAAATACCAGGAGGGAAGTTCTGCGGCGCATTATGCGACCGCATAATAGGTCTGCGAACCGCAGATCGGTCGCAGACCTGTCCAGACCATTTTCGTTTTTGGGCATCACTTTCGCGGTCCATTTTGCGGACCACATATCTGTTACATGGTCCATTCTGCGACCGCAAACCTGAGTTCGGAGGGTTCATTTTTCTATTTTTATAACCCGACCTCATTTTAATAAATAACCTTTGGGGCTTATTTTGGGGTGATTACCTGATAATTTTAGAGAGAGGTAAGAGCATTTTAGAGAGAGGAGGAAACTTAACACTCTAATCATCCAATCTTGTACCAACCTTCAAGAATCAAGGAAACCAATCACTAAATTATCATCTATCCGGGTAAGTCCTACTCCTAAGCTTTCATGCAAGAGGTTATGAGTTCTAGTATATTGTGGGGGTTGAAAATAGGCCATGTAGTGACAATATGTTGTAGTATATGAGATTAATGAACCATTTTAGTTAGTTTCTTGTTGAAATTGGTTGAAGAGGAAGGGATTACCATTGTAGAGCTTCGTAATCCATTTTGCATACTGGGTGTTTGACAAAATTCTTAAGAGAGTTACACCATGTGAATCCTTCTAATTATTATCCGATTTTCGCTATCTTCCTATAGATTGTTATTGCTAGAAGTGTTGGGACGCTGTAGTAACTTAAGGAAAGCTCAAACAAGGTATGTTGGCTAAACTCCTCTTTTAGAATTGAACCTCACAATGACCTTGTAAGTCCCGTGTTGCTCATTATAAATTGATTATTACGAATAAGCCTTGCGTCAAAAGATATATGCGTTCAATTTATATTCCAACGTTTTTCTTTGTTGAGTTACTATTTGAGAAGGTGATTAAACATGGGCTGTGTGTTAATATGTTTTGATTTGAAACATGATTTCAATGAAAACTAGCATGTCGAATTGTGTAAGAAATCACATATGTCTAAGATCCTTAATTTGGTTAGTTGCTCAAATGTGTGTTTAAAGTCTTGAGTACAAATGCCTTGTTGTTGATAATCTATAAGGATACTTGAAAGTAAAAGAAGTGGGTTGGAGATATAAAGTGTGGCTAACATGCCAAGAATGAAAGTTATACTTGTGGCCAATGGCGCCGAGGAAATAAAATGATGTGAGAAAGGTTATGAAATAAGCCTTAATTCAACTGTTCCAAATTGACTTCGAAAATAAATTTTTCCTAAAAGCTTATGTATCCAAGTTATGCCCAAATGTGGATGTTTTAACTAATGCTATGCTTTGTAAGTATTTCCTGTGTTTTGAGCTCTTATATCTTCATGAATTGAAATTGTGTATTGCCCTTTTTGGGAAAAAGTATTTCAAGAACAAATTATATGTTACACGTTTATGATTTAACTTGTGCTTCGATTGCTAATCATTTTACTCTATTTCTTGGAAAAAAATTCATTGTGTTTAAAATCTTCGTTACTAATAAACCTAAAGTTGTGATTTCCGAAATATTCTATTTATTGATATTTATGATGATGATCTATGAGAGTAAAAAAATAAAAGTGTGTAATATAAGATACGGCCACTGTGCCTTGGGATGAGGAATCATAAGTATGGCCAAGAGAGCCAATGAAATTATACTGATGATGTGAATGGTTGAAGTTACTAACGAGGCTATATATAGTGTGAAAGATAATGAGGTGAATATAAAATATATTTGTGCTTTTGTTTCCCTTGTGCGCAAACTAAAAATATTTTTGGGAGTATCACTAGCAAACCGAGGAAGGGTGGGTCATAAGGCCCATACCCGAAACTACACGTGTCAGTGTAGGGGTGGATTGTGATTATTCCCCTTATTTGGGATGAGATTGAGATATTGATGTGATTGTGGTTATTCTCCTTAATTGGGATGAGGTTGATATTAGCTGTGGCGGCCTAGCAGATCGGATGGAGATTGGACGCCATGTTGCGAACATGGTGGTACTACTGTTGGTAACACCTTTCTTTCGCACCATATGTCAAACCACATTGTTCGCGGAGAGATGGCCTAGCCGATCGAGCGTGATCGGACACCGTGCTAAAAATACAGTGGTATATATATATTTGTTTTTGTATTTTGAAAGTTGTTATGTTTTAACCGGGCATTTGGATATTGTTAATTGTGACTTACTGTTTCTATGATTTTTCCGTTCTTATATTGGTATTCTATTTTGAAAGAGGAAATTTAGCTTTACTTACTAGGACTATTCCATATGTACTAACGTCCCTTTTGCCGGGGGCGCTGTATCTTCAATGGATGCAGGTGGTTCGTCAGCGGGCGGTTTTGATCCTCGTTAGCAGTTACTCTCTATTCAACAGATTTTGGTGAGCCCTACTATGTTCCGGGCTTCATGTCATTTGACGTTGTACTTTATGTTTTGAGGTATAGCCGGGGCCTTGTCGCCGGCACTTCCATACTATTCTTCTGTTGTACTTAGAGGCTTTGTAGACAGGATGTGTGTGGTGTTTGATGTTGGGAATTAAACTGATAAATGTTGGTATTTGGGCAAACATGCTTTTCATCATATCTATAAACTTGTAATATTTTGAAAATCAAAAATGAATATCCTTTAGTAATGGAAAAAGAATGTGGAACACTTGACTCCTCTCATATCTATCACTTGTACCGGTTCTTATATTGTTAATGGGCAAGGTTGGGTAGAAGGTATCTAACAGGTTTGCTTAACCGGGATATCTCGGTTGAGTGTCGGTCGCGCTCCCCGAGGTTGGGGCGTGACATATAAATTATTTCATTAACATTAAAATGAGAAGTTTAAAGTTAATTTATTTTAAATATAAAAATGTATCATTCTTTTTTGGATCGACCAAAAAAAGAAAGCGCACCACATAAATTGAAACATGGGGAGAAGTTATAAGAGATGGATCCTAGATTTTAACTTGATAGGTTCGACTTTTAAGGTTTTTGCTCTAAACTCATTGTACCTATAAAATTATGGGGTTCAACTTTAATATTTGTTAAATTTTATGATTTTTTATATGAAAATCTATACCCCGCATAGAAAAATACTAAATTCGGAAGAATCCGCTGCTGAAACACTGGATCCGCCACTTATTAATAGTTATGACCCTATTTATATTAGGATCTTTATATAAATAGTGGCCAGGATTCAAAGTTTACTTTTCTTAGCTGGTATATATGGATTATACAATGATTTAGAGGCCTATAATTAAGCTTATACGAAACAATGAAGAAATCTCATTATTCATTCAGTTATTTGATTCACATAATGAATGTCTGAATTAAAAGTATGGCTTTGTGAATTAGGTTTCTCCATTATTTTTGTGGGCTTTTTACACAAATAGCCGTCCATATTCACTGTTTATTTTTTTTAATCATATACATAGATTATACATTGATTATACACTATTATATATATTATATAAATTATATATATATCATACATCCGACAATTATTTTTAGTTTAAGCGATTGAGTGAGACTAATCGGATAGGGTCACTTGCCTACACAAAAACACACTCTTTCACACATGAACCTGCAATAATGCAAATGGTACATCAATTATATTTTTGGTACGATAGCATTATGTGTCTTAGAATTGAAAGGGCCACGAGCTAGTCATTCTTTATTGCGTGAAATTCAAAAATAGTCAAATTTACAAGCCGTAATTGAAAATAGCTACAGTTTTAAAAGTAATCGAAATTTAGCCACTTTTCATGTAAAGATAAATCTGAACGAAAACACTTTTCAAAATCCGGAAAATATTCCAGCATAATATACTGGAGTTCGAATTTTTTACATGTGAACTTCCAACATAATATACTGGAGTTCCAGCATAATATGCTGGAAGTTTATACACATGTGTTCCAATCTCCAGTATATTATGCCGGAATTTTTCGTGTTGCAGCAAAATAGTGGCTATTTTTGAATGACTTTGCAAACGCTGGTTATTTTTCAATTACCAGTCCGAAAACTGGCTAGCCCATGCTATTTTAACTTCTTTTTATTGGTCATAGCATAGTTTCAGATCAGATAAGTGGATAGTAATCAAATGGTACCAAATGTCGTCACGTTTTCATTGTTCAAATTGAAAACAATTTCGTGCCAGAGATATTTATTTGTGTTCCGCAGTCTGGTCAATTGTCATTCGTAACAAACAAACTCTTTCGTTTTCTTGGGATTACTTTAAACTTGTCAATACATAATTTGTTTTACCAATTTTCAAGTTGAAATGTTAGAATTCTCTTTTTTAATCATGAAAATGGAGACATTTTATTACTGATGTGTTAAAATAATACTATCTATTTGCGCGATTCAGTCAAATTAATTTCTTGGACTTCTTACCAACCAAATGGCGTTGCACAAAAAATAAATTGGACTATTTTCCTTGTAATTTCGTGCTATAGTACCTGGTAGTCCAAAGAGGCTACCGTTCCGTTAAAGAGATTAGTAGAGTTACCATTTGGAGTAAAAAAAAAAAAAAAAAACTATTTAACTTGATTTCTCAAGAATAAATATTTAAATATTTATATTTAGTTTCTAAATCTTTAAATTTAGTGTCAAATAGTTGAAATTTGAAAAGAAATCTCAAAAATTGACGTGTTATTTTGTAATAACCGGCCCAATTAGTTTTAGTGAGATTGAGGACAGTTTGTTGATTGATTTGATTGACTACTACTGCAACTTTATAAGGATAATACTTCCAGAATAAAATTTGGAACAGTGCTAATCCTGAAATAAATTTTATACTAAATAAGTGGGAGTTGCTATCCCACATAAAAAGTGGGATAATTATCCATAGGATATCCTTGTTTATCTCACCATTGTACCAAACGACCCCTAACAACTATGTTGAGTCAAACGGATTAAACATAATATAGATAAGACTGGTTATAACATGTAAAAATGACCTTAAAAATGTTACATCGTTGGTAAATATTAGTTAAACTCATTGAACTCCTTGCGAAAAAATTTAGTTCCTACCACATGTAAGTAATATAAACACCAGGGTAAAACAGATTTACATGTATTAATTGCCTAATGGATTATAATCAATATGTACATATATTAGGGAAAGCCAGTTGCCAGCACAGCCTTTTCCCCCTTTCCACTCTAAATCCTAAGTACAATGGATATACTAATATATATTCTTCATTCAACTAGAACTTCTGAATCAAACTGATACAAGATTGGCATTCAAAGAAACTAAGTTGGACCACCCCAAGATTTCAGTTTCAGAATAATGTCTGGCACACTTTAGTAGGCCTCAAACTACAGAGTTGGACACATTAATTTAGTTGATGCATCTGAAAAAGGCTAGTGAATGCATTAGAATTTCTTGTAAGACAAAGTTTAGAAGTAGAAAAAGTAGCAGGGAACTTTCGTTTACCTCTTAGAACGATCAAATGAGTTGTACAACAGCTGCTATGCGCAACGCTCCATTTTGGAGAAGGTCGGCTACTTCATTAAACAACAGGGCCGAGCGCCAGCCCCATCCTTTGGGAGCTTTTGGGAGAAGAGTTCCAGTTTGTTTGAAGCTTCCAAACACCATCACTTCTCTCTTTGAAGGACATATCAACTGGTTTACCAAATTATTGACAGGAAAAAAAGAAGAAGCGGTTTTAACATGATATTCTGGAGAAGATACCAATATAAAGGCATTGAAGCTTAGCCTTTGTAAGTTCACCTGATATCTAGCAGTAACCTTTTCACGGGAATCGACATACATATGCACCTGAATACACAATACAGAAAAGATCATCATGGATAGAGAAATCAATATTAATCTACAACTAGTGTTTTGAATAGTGTGAGGCGACAAAAAGCAATGAGGGCCCGCTTCACTGAGGTGAGAAGTGAGAAGCGTAGCGCTCGCCTTTTTTATGTGAAGCACCAATTAATACAAAAAAATAAAATATTAAATTTGCATATATAAATAACTAAAAACTCAATAACAATAGCATATTAATAAATATATAAATTCAAAAACTCAATAGATAGAAATCAAATATTTTAATATACTGTTTATAGAGAGAAATTAATTATAATTAAAGAGAGAAAATAACAGTTAATTGTAATTGTAGGTATAGAGAGAAGTTAATATGCAAGTAATTGTTTACTAAACTGGAAAAAAAATAATCAAAAGGGAGAAACAGAAGAAGAAAGAAGAGCAGAAGCGAAAATAGAGGTGAAAGAAAAGAAAGAAAGAATATTTCTGCTGGAAATCAGTTGTCGCCGGAAAGAAGAAGAAGAACAAGAACAAGAACAAAGAAGACTTAATACCTGAAAAAGAAAAAGAAAAGAAAGAAGAGAGGCTTACTGCCGGAAAAGACGCCAGAAAAACAGAGGCTTACTGCCGGAAAAAGAAAGAAGAGAAGCTTACTGCCGGAAAAAACGCCGGAAAAACAGAAGCTTACTGCCGGAAAAAGAAAGAGAAGAAAGAAGAAGAAAAGAAGAAAGAAAGAAGAAAGAAGAAGAAAGAGGTACCTGAGAGTCGAGAAAACCCTAACTTTTATTTAAGTCTCCTTTTTTTTAAAAAGCGACGCCTCTGTCGCTACCTCGCCTCTGTCGCCTCGCCGGCGCTACTTCGACTCGTCGGCGCTTTTTAAAAACGCATCGCAACAGACCAAAAAAAGCGTCTGAGCCTCGCTTCGCGTCGCTGCTCGCTATTAGCGACGTAGCGAGCGCTATTTACAACATTGCTTACAACTTTGTTAAAAACAAGAGAGAAAGGAAAGGAGGAGAAGGACCTATCAGATTTTACTTGTATAAAACATTCCAATTAATTAGCAGCTCCAGACTTCATACACACACACACACACACACACACACACACACACACACACACACACACACACACACAC
>AWOL01S0022518.1:0-67724 GCA_000715115.1 Nicotiana otophora
CACACACACACACACACACACACACACACACACACACACACACACACACACATATATATCTGTTCATGAATGGTTCTTTTTTTTTCTTTGAATAATATATGTTCATGAATGGTTTTGGACTTTTGATCAGGATTAAGTATTAGAAAATAACATGCTGTTCCACACTTAAAAATTAACTTCAATTTATTCATGAAATTACAAAGGAAAAGTTCACCTTTCTAACTGGATCAGCTATTTCTGCCTTTCTTCGATGAAGAAATAGCCCTGAGATAACAACATACCAATAACGTTAGAAAAGAGGTCTATTTTCATCATGCAAACAATTTGGAGGAATACAATATTACCAAGTGTTCGGCGTCCCTGAGGGTCTTCATCACTGAAAGCCTGTACACTAACCTAGAGGATGCAAAAGACCAGATTCATTAACTCCTTAATGGTTGCAATAGCAAAAATCTCTTGAACAGCACACACGAAATAGTTTACATTTCCCCAAAGAAAGATGTGAGTATTGAAATGCAATAAAGGGTTGAAAGATTCACAAACCCTCCATAAGGAACCAGCATAAAAGAATTCTGGAGAGTGTTTGACTTGGCCATCACTAAGCCTAAGAACATCGTGAAACTCAACCCTGTGAAGCAATTCAAGTGTAAGTAGACACCCTTTTTTAGGTCATAAAGAGAACAAAAGGATTCTATTCTCACAAAGAGGACACCATATTCAGAACACATAATAGAAGGAAATTCACACCAAACAAAGAGGTCTGGCTATGGCAATACCAATATCACGAAATTGAGATTCCTGCAATTTGAGAGATTGATTAAGGATGGATTTCATTATCTGAAGAAAGAAACATTGAGAGGCGCATAAGAATCTCCCCGTCTCAACTGTTAATTTGTTGGTCACAAAAAGGTAATAAAACATTTTCAGGAAATTCGAGTGGTTGCATCTCTTGAAGGGCAAACGGTACATGTTTTTGTGCCAAATGATTGCATCTCTTTAGGGGGAAAAGGTACATCTTTCTGTTCCAATCCTAAAGAGTAGAACATGGTAGATCCGAATCTCCTTTAAACAAGTTTGACATGTGGTCCCTGACTTCTACATGACACCATTACTATAGAATATCTGAGAAGGGGAGCCTTGGCGTAGTAGGTAAAGTTGTTGCCATGTGAACAGGAGATCACGGGTTCAAGCCGTGGAAACAGCCTCCTGAAAAAATGCAGGGTAAAGCTGCGTACAATAGACCCTTATGGTCCAGCCCTTCCCCGGACCCCGTGCACAGCGGGAGCTTAGTGCACCGGGCTGCCCTTTATCTAAGAGTTGAAAAGGTGAACGCATAAATATGGACGGATGGAAAGCTTTATTTGCTGTTTCTGAACCAACAGATCAGACGAGCAGTTTCTAAAAGATATGGAAAAGTCCACCTTAATACAAATGTGAACTGGTTACACTTCATCTTACACTATAATGAAAACAATATTCCAGCATGTTGGCTGTATTTGTCTCTTCAATGTAAAGTGAATAGTGAACATAAAATTTCTTCTCAAGGTTTACAAATTACCTGGCTAGAGCTACACAATTGAATACTTCCAAGATTTTAAAACCAAACATAGCAGAAAGAATAACTTACCCAAACCGAAAGGGAGGAAAGTGACTTAAAGGTGTTTTCATATCCAATGATATAGAAGTATTTCCATTCTCCCACTCAATTGCATGTTCAGACGAGTCTAGCAGCTGGGGGGAAATACTGCTTGAACTTGGGCCAACAGTTGGTGATCCTACTAGTCTGTTCTGCACTTCTGTCTCATATCCCCTCTCTGCCCGTTCAACATGAATATTAGCACTACTGCTTCCTTCTTGGCTAAGCCCAACCAAAGCAGTTAATCCATCTCCAGCAAGATCCCCACTCTGTTCTGCTCTATTTTCTGGGTCATCATTGGCAAGAGACTGTTGACAGTTCCGGTTGCCCATACCAAGTGGTACACGAGAGAAAACAAAACGAGTTGGAGGCCAAGCGACTGCGGGTACAAACGTAGTTCCACGACCAATACCAGCTAGCCCATCAATGGGGCGTCGAACATGAACACGAACAGGCCTAAACATGCCACTTCCTTCCCTGTGAGGAGAGTCAGTGACATACATATTTCCTATATTGTTAGATTGATTACTCTGATCATGCTCTGGCATGTAATATCCAGTAGTTCCACGTGAATGTCCAAATGGCTGCCGACAAGCACATGCCATACTCACAAGACAGCAATTTTTGCATGTGTCAGCCCCAATTTCTTGCACCCGCTGGCTTAAGAGAATCTGCAAAATACACAAGCAGTTTTAAAGCAAAAATAAAAATTAGGAAATAGGAAATCTACTATGGTTAGGAATGTCGAATGGGCAGACTATTCTGTCAGCTATCAAACATATAAAAAAGATCAAAGTGGGGGGAAAATATAGTTACAGACCTGCAGCCATAACCCGTCGTTCACAGCTTTGCAAGGAAAACCTATTTCTTCAAGTTGTTTTCTCACACTAAGAAGTGCATCAAATGACATGTTACAATATAGAAGTGAGCCACCCTCAAAAACGTTGGCAAAGGCATCATAATCTTCTCTACTTACTCCAGAATGAGCCTTTAGGCAAGTTTTGACTTCTCTCCGGCCCACAGTTCTACCACCCCAAGATAGAGGAGTGAAATTGCATCTTTCCCATTCATTCGGAATCATCAAATTACAGGATGAGCCCATTGACGGGAAGTTCCTCTGATCCCCACAAAGCCAACTGTTGTTATTCAATTGAAAGCATGAATCTTCTTCAGATGGCCCCTCCACAGCCATACCATTGCCCCCTAATCCACTTGCTCCAGCGCTAATGGGCATTTCAATATAAGAACATGAAGATCTGACTTCATCAGCGTATAAGAATGAGTTATTTGATGAAGGATGTTCACTGCCGCATGGGCATCTTGACTCCGAGTCTGACTGAAGACATGCTGATTCTTGCATCTTTTGTTTAGAGTTAGTTACCTCAGTGAGGGATTCAACACCACAATCTGCAAGCTCAACCAAGATATTTTGAGCGGTGTTACAACCATCGATTCCATCTTTTAAGCGTAGGTGTCCTAGTTCAGATTCCACCCTTCTGTCCTCAGTTGAATTCTTTGGCACTGTTCTGGGAATATCAGAAACTGTACTTATTCCAACTCCAGAACTAGGACTTTCTTCTTCATGATGCCCTGCCTTGCAAAGAGCATTTTTTGCAAGAAGCGTATATGAAGCTAGTTCAAACCTGCTCAAATTTGCAAGCAGAAAACCAAGATACAGAAAGAGTTATCACGCTAAAATCAAATTTCAAATGTCACTTTAGCAAGTCCAAACAAAAAGCAGCCACAGTTCTCACCGTTTCTTTTCGGTAGGGACCCATAACTCGTCTGAGGTCAGTAGTGCATTTAGTGTTGGAGCAGAAAGTTTTGGAAGGACCTGACATTGACAGGAGGGTAACAGGCCAAGTATTTATCATCTCATGGCCTTCATCATAGCCAAATAAGAAAGAAAATCATGTATACAAGAATTGAAATCAGGGATTATCTTAAGAGCAAAGCAAAGTTTTCACATGCTTATGTACAATTGCTAGGACTCGAAGCCAGGTAACTTGCTTTAGCGAAGCTACTAAAAAGGGAAATGAACCCACACCAGAAGATATGCAGGAATCCCTGTGTATGTGCAATGCTTGGAAATAGACTGCTGTAGATCTTTTGCATTGCCATTTCATGGATTGCAACTCAAGATAGAACTGCTATCCCAAGTTGCATCACATGTTTGAGAGAAGGCATTTACATGATAGAATTTCAACGTTGAAAAGCGTGTACCACTTAGCCCTTACACACATAAACACCATTTTAACACCTTCAAGTGAAAGGGCAGTTTGGTAAAGACAGAGTTAAGGTTTCATAATGAGTTCCGATCAAAAAGAGGTTCATAAGAATTTGGAATGACTGAAAGTTCTCACACGCACATTGAGAGAGGACTGTACTGATCAGTTGCAATAAATTAGGAACAGAAGCGTCTTTTCTACAGAAACTCAGTTTCTCCTGAATATACGCCATAACTAAAGTCGGCTACATAAATACATGTGGTGCAACAGAGTTCCTGCTCGGCTTTGTAATATATGGCACCAGAAAAGACAGAAAACACAAAAGCTGCTGATTTAAATAAAAGGAGAAAGTAGAGAGGGAACTCCCGAGATTCACTGCTTTAAATCTTAGCATTAATTCCAATTAGTTACCTCTTTCAACTCCATGGAACCACTTTGACATAGGTATCCCCAGCAAGCATTTCTCACTCGTTCGCCATGTATACCATAATCTTGGCTTTCTGCGAACACCTAAACCTCCACAACAATGTGGTCAGTAAAATACATGAATGCACGGATGATGAAGTATAAAATATCGAACAGCAATCTAACCTGGTATGTTAAGAAATTTGACGTCCACAATTCGGATATGATAAAGTCTGTGCATATTGCACATAAATCCTGCATGAAATTTTAAATCTGTAATGTTATGCCGGAGAAGAATATTGATTATCGAGCAAAGGATTGGACACATCATTCAGCAAATTCAGGCAGATCTTTCTTTTTTTTGGTTAATAAATCAAAGTAACTATTGATAACAAACCAAAATGGTGTCAGACTCAGATCAATGGAATTGTACATCAAACCTCCCAAAAATCCAACCATCTATAGAGGGTGGTATGTCCACTTTGGACAAAAATTATAACAGGAAAGAATTAGAACTCTTGACTCTTGATATAGGGCTCTCGACATCCTCAAAATTGAGGACATTTTTCAAGTGTTCTTGACATTCTGGGTCATGCCTTTAACCTAGGAATTATTGAGACTTTTGTGGAACTTTGATTGGATTAAGAAAAAATGATAAAATTGGTTCATATCATTTTTGATACTCCAGTTACTTCTGTTTCACAAGAAAAACCTGGCTATGTTTACGATTCCTTTTTCCTCGTGAGAAACTTTAAAATGAAACAACAGGAAGAACTAAAAACTTAAGTTTGACCAGAATAATTAAGAAATACAGCAAATTGGTATATAAGAAGTAGAATAAAAACATATTTTTTAATAAAACATCTTTAATTGATTTCAAGATATCCTTAGAAGAATTGCTGCAAATGATCATAATGCAGGAAGTATACGCAGGACAGATATTTGATAAACAAAAAATCATTTCCATTCAAACAAGGCCAAATACATACACAGCCCCTTAAAGTTGGCACCATTTTCCATTTGAACACCTCAACTAACCCTTGTACCTATTAGACACTTTAACAACCATTATAGTGTACCTATTAAACACAAATCTACATATCAATAGAGTGATTCTCACTCATATATGGGCACGTGAATTATGCTTACATGGCACCAAAATCTCCTCCTCTCTCAAAAACTGTTCCTCCATCTTCTTCCTACTTTAATTTCCTTCAATCTCAATTTTACCTTCTTCCGTCCACCCTCTATTCTCACAAAAAGTAAACATCTGAATCCCAACCCCTCCATGGACTCAAACATCTTCCATCATTTTTGCCCCGGACGTCATTCTGCAAAAAAACTATTGCTAAGATCATTGTCCATACTTTCCACAACACCTCACCACCATAGAATAATAAAAAAAATCTTGTGACAAACGTTTAATTCAATTTAATTGAGTATTATAGGAAAAGCTGAATTTTTGTTTAACAAGGAACAGAAAACTTATCTGTTAACAAAAGACTAAATTACAAATTAGGACATAGTTTTCCAAATAAAATAAATGGTTTAGGGGATGGAGTGACATTCTTAAAAATCGTCATCTACTTAAAACTTTTCGACTGAATGTGTGATAGTGCATAATGTGGATATAGGGCAGTAGAGAAGCAACTTAAATCTTAGGCCTGTAGCGGTTATCTCTGTTTTTTGTGCGGTTGCAATTGAATAACACAGATGAAGCGGGACTAACTCGCTGTATCTCGACCTGTGTTATCTATTTTGGTCTGACTGAGCTGCTTCATTCGCTGCATATTGCTGAGGGTCGTTTCCGATGGTGTTTCCGAAGAGATGTCGCCAAGTTTTTCTATGTTTGGTGGTTGCAATTGAAGAACACGAAGGAGAAGGAGAAGAAAAAAGCTTTTTTTTTTCCTTTTGTTATTTGACACATGTTACCCATTGATTTGTCCGTCTTCCATGTCAGCGCACTTGCAAATCACGCGTTTCATTTTTAAGAGAGATTGAGACCCAGGTGTTCCATAGGTACACTATAGTGGCTGTTAGAGTGTCTAATAGGTACAAGGGTTAGTTGAGGTGTCTAAATGGAATTTGGTGCCAACTTAAGGGGCTGTGTATGTATTTGGCCTTCAAACAATGTACAGAAGTTTTACACAATGCATCTTGCAAAAATAATCCTGTTTCCATCCCTTTTACTAGACGAAACCAATGGCGATTATCCAGAGCACAGGACTGATAGGTAAGCCATATATGCTTCACATTTCAAACCTGAAGATCAAGAAAGGATGCAGCAGCAAGAACACGGAATGCATTATTATCGTTAAGCTTTGGATGGTGTCCATACAGATATGCTAAAGCTATTGCAGTAGCCTCCCTGTTGACATTACTATCATCCACTGTCAAGGTCAAAACTGGAGCTTTGGCTTCTTTCCATGGTCCCTGAAGCATATTCCTGTTCATCAAACAAGACATAAAGTTGAGTTCAAGAAGGTACACTATTTGTATGCAAAGACAAAAAGTATTTGTGTAAAAATGCAGCCAGATATGAAGGCAGATAAAGTAAAGAAATGTATCAGCCATATACATACTTTTGAGGCATAGTAACAATGTGCAAGCCCAGTCAAAATTTTTATTTAGAGTATTTACGGTGTACCAAACTACCCTTACAAAAAAAAGGTGTACCAAACTAAAGCAACTTCACTTTCTTATAGCTGGATTCAGTTGATAGAGGTATGCAGGGTGCAAGGAGTAATATGTCTGAAAATGGTTGAGAAGGGCAGCAGTAAATGATGCAATAATGGTTCTTTGACCTAAGCCCATTGATACTAAAATCTTTTGTCATGTATTTGTTTCTTTGAAAATGAAGCGGAGAAGAAATAAAGATGGTGACAGCCCAAAGATAGAAGCTTGAGATGCAGCAGTAGTTAGTTCTTTCTTGAATCTAAGAATTCCCAACATCACCAAAATTTGAGTAACATCAAATTTAGTTAAAGAAACCACCTTCTGTAAGATGTTAAAGTAGCCTTCTGATTACTTGTTCTATCGCATAATGTCCCAACACTGCTTTTTAGAACTACTTAGTCTTCTACCTCTATTTTTCCATAATTATATACAATTAGGTCAGTGCATAACCATCTGTTTTGTACCACCATTCTATGTTACAGAGGGTTTATTATTTCCACTCATTGTCATCCCAAAGAATTTGCAATCCGTCCGTTTTTCTATTTAATGTGGTAAACCCCAAATCCCTGTCCCCGAACCTCTTTCTCCTTTGGTGACTTAAACTGCCAGCCTCGTGTTTGGAGGTGGATGCCTATCCAGTAGGCACTAGTAAGGCATCTTATTAGGACAGCATACAAAATGAACCTGGCACTTCTACATGCAGGTATACACTGATAGAGTTCAGTGATTAGGGATACAAAAGGTGCGGGTTCATCTACATGACCCTAATTTGTCAGGATGGTAAGTTTTATAATTGTAGTTCCCGATTAATTTGGAACCTTCTAATCTTACATAATAATAAAGAATGTTAGTTAGCTCTTTATTTGTTTATCTCACCCTTCTTTTGTTTTCTTCGATTTTAGATGGTAAAAAAGAGAATGGAATTTCCGTTCTTGTATGTAGCCAGTCATCAAACATGCAATAAATGAGACCAGAGAACATGCCGTCTTCAATTACAAATACTAACCATGTGGCTGTTGCTAATTAGATGATTACAAGAAACACACATTGAGGATGTTGAGTAAACTTGAACTGGAACAAGTGCCAGGGGTGCAAGAGCAGTTATAGATACATGAAGCTAGTACTTTACCACAGTGTTTTATCGGTGGCAAAGCAACAATTCTCGAGTTATTACTCCTTCCGTCCCCAAAAGAATGACAAACTTTGCAGTATGAGGGTTAACACATCTAATTTCGGTGTGAAATCAGATACATCAATTTTATCACTTTTTAAAAAAAAATAAAGTTTACATATTTAGATACTACAGTAATTGTAATGCAAATCACATTTTTTGTTAAAAAGTACTTTTAGAATGTCAGAAAAAGTTGTATTCAAATTTCAAAAGAAAAAAAAATTATTGTGATTCTCCAAGTAGAAAGTGTCAATTCATTTTTGGGCAGTGTTGTCAAAGGCGCGCTTAAGCCCTGAAGCGAGGCTCAAAACATGTTGAGCGCTTCGCTTCGCTTTGTGGGCACTTTAGTGTCGCATCAAGGCTCTAAGGCATACTTTTCCTTGCCAATGAGTGTAATCCTGAAAATGCGACATTAAACATTTGATATTTCACTTTATCGTAATTTTTTTCAATTTTTTTATCCATATATTTGTTATTCATGCTTATAATTATTAGTCTTGGACTACATACACATATTTTTACTTTTTCTCCAGTTGCGTCTTTTTTCATTAAAGCCCACGCTTTATTTGCACTTTGCGCTTAAAGCCCCCAACGGACCTTAGAGCTTTTTTACGCTTTTCGCCTTTGATAACACTGTTTTTGGGAGCATGCAGCAATAGATACTGAGAGAAACCACTATGAAACCAGCTAGAAAACATCAGATTCTGCAGAATAGCCATTAATGAAGCAAAAAAACAGAAAGTTTTGTACTTTTCCAGCTGAATTATCAATGCAAGCCAACCAAATCATTATATAAAAACAAAAAGAGAAAGAAGAAAAAGAAAGAACCCCCACCAAGAATGGAGTTGAAGGATGTAATGGGAGACCCAAAACTGAGAATAGAAGTCCTAAACTAAAAACTGCAGGAGTTTCATATTCTTTTAACTGATAATTATCAATGAGCCAAACCAAATTATATCAGAAGAAAACCCACCAAAAACATCAAACCTTCTGAAACTGCCCGTTAGTGAACAAAAATAAGAAAGTTTTGTACTTCTCTAACTGCTACTGTCAATGCACGTAAATCTATAATATAACACAAAAACCCCACCAAGAAATTAAAGTTTTTACTCTCTAACTTGTATAGTTTTGTGCTTTTCTAACAGATAATTATCCAATGAGAGCCAAACCGAATTATATCAGGGAAAAAAACCACCAAATACATCAAACCTTCAGCAAAATAACCATTAGTGAAGCAAAATTACAGATAGTTTTATACTTCTTTGACTGATAACTACCAATGCAAGTGAAATTATGCTAAACACAAAACCCCTACCAAGAATGAAAGTTTTTCACACTCTTACTGATAAAGTTTTGTGCTTTCTAACAGATAATTATCAGGGAAAAAAACCCATCAAAAACATCAAACCTTCAGCAAAATAGCCATAAAGGAAACAAATACAGAAAGTTTTATACTTCTCTAACTGATAACTACAAAATGCATGTGAAATTACACTAAAACACAAAACCCCCCACCAAGAATGGGATTAAAGGGTGTAATAAGAGACCCAAAAAGGCGAAAAAAGAACCTGAAATAAGAACTACGAGAAAGGATTAAGCGATGAAGGTGATAAGTAGAACCCATAGCTTGAACAATGACATCAGAAAATGAGCCATTATTGAAGCCTTCTAATTGAATATGATCACAAAGGGACGTAAGGTTACAATCCAATGCTCGAAGTTCATTGCTTGTTCGGTCGTTATCGGAGTGTTGCGACTGTAATTGTGCTGTTGAGGGTTGTTGTCTTGGAGTTCCCATATGTAAAGATCCTCCGCCGGCGGCGCCGGCGCCGGTGAAGGTTCTCTGATGCTGCTGCGGGTTAGGATTATACTGTGGTTCCATTGTGGTGTAGCCAAATGGGTGCGGATCGGAAGAAGTTTTTCCGGCTAAAGCGGAGTTATCGGGAAGTTTTGGAATTCAGACACACAAAATTTGTAGTTTGGGAAAGGGGAAAAAGAAAAGAAAAAAAAATGACAAATATTGTCCTTATGTTTGGGATAAATTCCTTCAACATTCCTCAAAATATTTTATCTTTCACATTTATCAAAAGTGAGCCTCCTAAATATTTAACAAACCTTTGTATGTTGGATATAATGAGAATTGTTTAAAAACTTATCTTTATATATATATATATATATATATATATTCTATCTATATCTATATTATTATTATTATAAAATAAAAATATGAATAAGATATTGGATTACAAAAATAGTATTTTAATATTAAGCATAATAACTCATAATAAAAAGACATAATCGGAATTCTAGATATGAACCTTGTAATCCTATTAGTTTTATAACATAATACTACGCGCTAGGAATCCTACATGATTACCTTTAAAAATCCTATCAGTATACTTATTTTTGAAAATAGATATAGCCTTGTAATCATATTACTTTTAGGATATACTTCTTAAAAAATTCTTATTACTAATCTAATTTGAAAATATATTATATTGTCCAAATCCATTTAAAAATAGTAGAGTCTATATTATTATAAATGCACGAATATAATATTGATAGACCAAAATAGCTCTAAAATATTAAACAAAAGAACTCATAGGGAAAGGATATAGTTGTAATAACTTATTTTTTTGGACTACAATAACTTCTATATTAATATTTTAATATTTAAGATTTTAAAATTAATACAATATTGTCTATTGAATTCTTATTATTACAAATATGTAGGAAGGTTTACTAAAATCAATTTCATAACAATCATCCATATTGATAATACATTATCACTCTATAATATTCAATACCAAAATTAAATAAAAGTAATGCTAAACGAACTGCATAAAGCGTTGAAATTGAGAAAAAAATCTCCATAATAATATATTATTATATTATATTTGAACTACTTTCCTACTCAAATAATATTTTTTATTATTAATTTTTCGTATAATATAGAAAAATATACCCAATTATTAAAGAACAACTAAGAAATTTTTTAAGAATATAAATGTGTGAGAAAAGAAAGAAAAAGGTTGGTAAGAGACAATACCACTAATGATTTTGCAAACAAAAAGATCTAAAAGTGGAATGCCATCGATCTTTTTACTCTTTGAACATAAAATTTATGGTGGATAAAATTATAATCACGGTTAAATATTCAAACATGAGATGAACTAATATTAAGAATCTAAATTAACAGAAAATAAATTATTTATGTTAAAACCAAATAATCAAATCTTTCAATTAATTATTTAGCAAGAGAATCCAATTAAATTATTTTTCAAATTCATCATATGTGTATTATTTTTCAAGTTAAAAATAAATTTTAGGATACATAAATTTATTCCATAAAAAGAGTGTTAGAGATTTAAAAAAATAGATCACAAAGTAAAAAAGATTAGTATAATATTAAGAAGGCTATACAAGTGTTTGAGGAAGCACAATCAAAACTAAATCTTAAACAAGAATAAGCTTTCAAGACTATACTACAAAAAATCAACTCTGGTATAACGGGATTATCCTTTGTAGATGCCTTCGCTGGAATCGAAATAATATTCCTACATCATGCATTACTTGCAAATGTTAGATCAAGAGGCATGATATCATTAGCAATAAGAATAATTGGTGTACCAGCAACGATTTTATTATGAGGTCGTACAACTCACTTCAGATTTGATATACCTCTTCAAATAACTGAAACAACCATCACAAATATATCAAATCCGAGCAATAGTGCTAAATTTATAAGGAAAGCAAAAGTGATAATATGGGATGAAGCGCTTCTGGCTAAGCGTCAAACGATAGAAACAATCGCCTAGAGTTTTAAAGATATATTGGATATCGATGAACCATTTCATGAAAAATTAATAGTTTGGGAGGTGATTTATGTCAAGTACGATCAGTAGTTCCAAAATTGACCAAAGGAGAAACTGTAAAAGCTAGCTTGCCAAAATTATACTTATGACCTCAAATGAAAAATATTCAAAAGACAAGAAATATAAAAGTAAGAATACATCCAACATTCAGTGACTCCTTGCTTCGTGTCGGAAACGAAGAAGAGCATCCAATAAAAGATGATTGGTTCTTCTATAACACTTGGTTATCAACACCAATGGTAATAGTAGTACATTTAATAAGGCAAATATTTTCATCATTAGATTAAAACGTAATTAGTGCAAATTACATGATAGAAATTAAAGAGCTATCTTAGCTAGCAGAAATGTCACGACCCAAAATCTCACATGTCGTGATGACGCCTATCTCAATACTAGGCAAGCCGACAATATTAATAAACCACCATATCTTTTAAGTTTGAAAATATAATATTTAAATTCAGCTGAAGAAATCTCACAAATACATATATAAATACTCTTAAAATCCGGTGTCACTGAGTACATGAGCATCTAAATGAATACAAGGTCTGACTGATAAAATTACTGTATAAAAATATAGAACAGTACAATAACTAAAAAGGAAGGGAGTCAAAGTTTGCGGACACCAAGCAGCTACCTTGATAATTTCCACAGAATAAATTCAGAAATCTAGCAACCGCCGTATCCGGGAGCACCTGGATCTGCACACTAGGTGCAGAGAGTAGTATGAGTACAACCAACTAAATAAGTAACAAGACTAACCTTTGGGCTGAAAGTAGTAACGGGCTCAGCAAGTACAGTCCGGTATAGAAATAACAATACAAAAATGTAGGCATGCTTTCAAGTTTAACAATTACTCTCAGTACAAATAAAATAGATCAATTCTGAAAAATGCAAGGAATATGACATCTCTGTATCTACATGCCAATGTACATACTGTATGTGAGGAACCTTTGTGAAACTCTGTGTACTCACGATCTAAAATACTCAATCACTCAGTACTGTATATGGCCAATCCAGCCCAGGGAAGATCCATCCCCATATATATACATAATAACTGATATCCAGTAACTCAGTAATGTATAAGGCCAATCCAGCCCAGGGGAAGATCCATCCCTAAATATATATTATTTGGACAAGATCCATGTCCAGGAAAAATCCATCCCTCAATATAAATGCTTCGGGCAAGATCCATGCCCAGGAAAATTCCATCCCTCAATATAAATGCTTCGGGCAAGATCCATGCCGAGAGAAAATCCATTCCTTAATATAAATGCTTCGGGCAAGATCCATGCCCAGGGAAAATCTATCCCTCAATATAAATGCTTCGGGCAAGATCCATGCCCAGGGAAAATCTATCCCTCAATATAAATGCTTCGAGCAAGATCCATGCCCAGGGAAGATCCATCCCTCAATATATATATCTATGGCAAGGTCCATGCCCAGGGAAGATCCATCCCAGATATATATATATCAACGAAGCTCACTATGGGGGTGCAGACTCCGGAGAGGCTCCTTCAGCCCAAGCACTATAATAGCTAGATCCAAGCATAAATAAATAAACATGTTGCGGCATGCAACCCGATCCCATAATTATAACTTACAAATGAGGCCCTCAGCCTCACTCAGTCATAAATCTCTCCAGTCACTCGGGCTCACAATGATATGAAAATCAGCCCGACATGATGATATGATGTAGCAATGAATGACAACAGAGACTGAGACATGATATGCAAATAATAGATGTGACTAAGTACAAATTACATTTTTAAACAGTTTAATTCAACAACAGCACGACCTCTGTGGATCCCAAAATATATCGGCGCATAGCCAAATCATGATCTTCAACATGAGTCTCAGCTCAATTTCTCTAACACGTGGAGGATGTGCGGATAATGTCATTTATTTAATTATGCAACTCCACATAATCAATTAAGTCACAATTTCTATGATGCACGCTCACACGCCCGTCACCTAGCGTGTGCGTCATCTCCAAACAATTCATACAACATGTAATTCAGGGATTCATACCCTCAGAACCAAGTTTAGAAGTGTTACTTATCTCAAACCATGTAATTCTTTACTCTCCTAGGCCCTTGCCTCGTGAATTTGTCTCCAAACGCCTCGAATCTAGCCACAAATTATTTGATTCAGTCAATAAAATTTATTGGAATTAATTCCATAATAAAATACTAATTTTTCAACAAAATTTGAAATTGCACTCAAAAATCACCCGTGAGGCCCACGTTTTGGAACCCGACAAGAGTTACAAAATATGAACGCTCATCCAACCATACTTGAAACTTACGGGAACATCGTGAAATTCAATTCTAAGAGAGTAGTTTAGCCAACATCCCTTGATGGAGCTCTTTAGTGCTACTAAAACCATCCACTACTCTTACAACTTCAATCTACATCAACATAATTCAATTGGAGCAATATTAGGAAAAATTTCCAAGTTTTTGGTCGTTTTGGCATTTTATCAAACACCTAGAGTGCATAGCATTCAATTACCTCTAGTAATGGTATTTTTTCATCCAACAATCCCCCCTTCCCACTAATAAGAGATACTAAACCATCCTTTGTCTATAAATTACCTTCTTTAGCACCATTGCAATCATCAATGAACTGACATCCACCCAATTGTTACTAATTAATTCATTACAAAAATCTCTACAACACCCAATAATCTAGTTGAAGTATTTATCGCTCCCAAGCACCATCCAATAAGTGCTAATGCTTATTTCTTGCTCATATATTCAATAACAATCCATGATTATAGGTTTAAGAGTGAAAGATTACCTCTAAAAGACCAAATCTTGAAAGTCAACTTTTGGGGTGTTCTTGAGATTTTGAAGAAATCCTATGGAATCCAATACAAAATATTATTGTAATTAGTGATTGAGAAGTGAAATCATCATAAAAACACTCTTAAAATCTCACCTTAAGTGTGTATTGGAAGCCTTGGCCGGATGGGTGATGAAGAGAAAAGCCCTAGTCTTGAAATCCTTTTATTTTTCTCTCTCCCCGCTCATGTATTAATAGGCCCAGGTACAATATTTTTCCATTGGCGCTATCCCTGTGCTATAAGGCTTTAGCTCACTGGTTTGCTAAAATCGGATATAGTATTTTTCCACTGGTGCTATCCCTATGCTATAAGGCTTTAGCTAACTGGTTTGCTAAAATCGGATACAGTATTTTTCCACTGGTGCTATCCCTGTGCTATAAGGCTTTAGCTCACTGGTTTGCTAAAATTTTCAGCTTCCCTCCTGTGCTATAGCTGCGCTATGGGGAGATAACTCACTGTATTTTCTTTAGTCTTATTGCTTTGAAATTAACATCCAAGGGAGAAAGTTCTACAACCTTTATAGTAAATGATCTACCTCGGTACCACAAAACCTTAATTTCCTTAGCAAAAATTCTCCGGGGTCGTTACACATAATTCAACACCCGGCCAACCTTTTCAACTTCAAGTTCTAAACCTTGAAACTAAGTATTCCAAATCATTCCAAAACCTCACCAGACCCGAACCAATCAACCCGGTAAATCATAAAACAACAAACATAACTTGAGCAGTAAATGGGGGAGACGGGGTTGTAATACTCAAAATGACCGGCTGGGTCGTTATACTTTCCCCCACTTAAACATACGTTCGTCCTCGAACGTGCCAAGAGTTGTTTCCAAGCTATCACATCACTATTCCATCTTACCATGCATATACCCGGGGGTGATCCCACGCCACCCTATTCCATGGACCTAACAACACAACACAATTGAAGATCATTACGTTAACCTTAGTCCGTAAACTTAGAACCCAATTTCCAACATCCAGAATTTCTTCTAGACTCGAGTCTCACATCTACACATTGTATAAGTTTGAACAAGATGTATTCAAGCCATAACCATAACCCCAGATATAATCACATAACATACTACACAACTCACATACTTGCAGTACTATTCCCGATCACATTAACTACTCAAAACTAACCTGGTACTAATATTAAATACCATATCAACCAAAACCTCGTTCCAAAACCTTCATACACTGGTGATAGTGACAGACACTCACGGAATCTCATGACCCCTTATCAGATCAATAAGTCATGGAGCTCTCTGGCCCAACCAAAACCATAATCACTTTCTAAGCCGACTTTCATTATTATTCTTCTGAATATACTGTAATCACACCTGATAGTACCCATTCTAGGTCCAATGACCTTATATTATTACACACGACTATCCCACAGACAAGCCACACCAATATAACTCAAGCCACAACGGCGTAATTCGTGTACCCAAAAATGGAAAATATCTCAAAGAAGAGAACCGTATTGCAAGTTCAACAAGCACCACCACAGCTGTAATGCTATAAGCTCATTATATATAATATAACCAAGACACTCGAAATTAATAATAGTAACCAGCTCTTCTAGAGCTCACATTATCATCACTCGCACGGACAACTCACGTGTTATAGTATCAATATCTGGACCCGCACGGACAACTCAGTGCCAATGATATAATCTTTCTGGCATGTCCACAGGCCTCCAGTCCAAGCATATCATACAGGAGAGATCAAATAAGTACACATGTATATGATAAATGAATTATGATTCTCATGCTCCTGGACTGGTACAAATAACACGCCATGGAGTAGGCAGGTGCAAGGTTTGCTATCACTACTCAAATCAGTAAGTTAACTCAGAGATATTAACTACCCAAACAGGCCGAAAGACACAAGTCCCATTAGCACAACGGCCCCCAAAGAATTAACCCTACCGTAACACCACCAATCAAATTCATACTTTGTACGCACTACATCCTTCAAAATAACAATTTAATCATTTCATGATTTTTCATAAAGTGCAATATAACCCGCATTCAAGAAATTTTCTTACTCAAGTCATCCCCGACCTCAATCTTTGCAAATCATAACCAATTCTCATGTATGCCTCAAACTTAAATCAATACAATACATAACTGATGTGTGGCTATAATTCCATAGTTTAGCATATTATTTGCCTTGCATTTTATATACTTTAATGATAAACTGGACTTTAATTATGCGTAACAGAGTCTATTTTATGTGTAGGTGAATTGAAGATGAAAGTAGAGCAAAAAGAATACTTAAAGTCTAAAGTGTGCTCGAAAACAACTGAAAAGAAGAAAGAAAGAAGTGAGAAGCCTACGAATGAGGAGGCTGGCGAAGCCAGGCCTAAAGTGGGCGCTAGAGCTAGCGAAGCCAGGCCTAAAGTGGGCATTAGAGCTGGCGACGCCAGGCCTGGGGTGAGCTCAAGCTGGTGCTAGACCTCGCGAGGCCAGGTCTGGGCGTGCACATTCCGAGTTTTAAAGACTTATTTCGTCTCCTGGTTTGACTAGGACTTGGCCTACACATTTAGGTCTTTTCCTATACATATAAATAGACCTAAAAATGCCACTTTGGAGGACTTTTGCAACCGGAGGCAAGGATAGCTAGTGGAACAACCGTTGGGAGTTAGACTTATCGATTTCTACATCCCTTTATCCTTACTTTGTAATTTAATTATGCAAAATACTTTGGATATTATGACTATGAGTATGAGTAGCTAAACTTTTAATCTAGGGTTTTGATGGAACCTATTGGAGGATCATTTTTATGTTACGTTAATATAGATTTGTTGTAGTATTTTCTCTATTTCTTCAACTATATTATTATTGTTGTTGATTGAAGGGCCCTCAATCGACTGTGCCTATTTAGTGTGTATTACTCGGGAGAGAGTACATATTTAGGTAGTTGTTGAACAATATCACTCCTAACGTATATGAGGGATCAATATGAAGAGTTTAAATGTGGGATTAGGGATAACAAAACCTTGGTGCCATCCGAATAAGCCGTAATTAATGCCAGCTAGCATAATTCGGGAGAATATGTCTAGTAAATTATGGTAATTACTCAAGAGAGAGTTACGACAGTCAGAGTGCTCATGATCGATAGAGAAGACTTAGGTAAATTTATAGAAGACGCAGCGTAAAAGATTCCGACAATAGGGGAAATCACAACCTTAGATCATTCCAATTCTTGTCTACAACACATAGTAGTTAGTTATTAATTCTTGCACTTTCATTACGTAATATTTAGTTAGTAAACATCCAAATTGTTACTTAAATATTTATGAAGATTGATTGCGTGAGTTTGTGCGAGTCTAGTAGTCGTATTTGATAAGTTAATTCCATATGGGATTCGACTCCGGACTTATTAGCCGGAATATATTTGCAATGACCGCTTAGTCCTTTTTATAAGGCATAGTTGGGCGTGATCAAATTTTGGCACCGTTGTTGGGGAATTAACGGTGTATTAATTGCAGCTAAAAGAATTGCTAAAATGCTTAGTGTAGTCAATTTTCTTTATTTTTTAAACCAAATACATTGATTATTTAACGTTTGTAGTCTTGGGTGTTACAGGTGCATGCCTAGGAACTCTTCGAGAACTGGTGAATTGCTCGAAGCATTATCAGATCCTAAGAAAGTTTTCAAGGCATTAAATCGTGCAAACAAGAAGGACAGACAATAACAGAACTCAACATAACGAAACGAACTAGACATGGATGACATAATAGAAAATCCAAATAACAAAAATAATGACCCGAACAATCAAGGTGTGGCGCCTCTTATGCCAGAAGCAGCCTTGTATGATTGGGCACAACCCACCGCCAAAAATCTGGCGACCGCAATTGTAGTCCCTCAAATACAAGCGGAATCATTTCAAATCACAAACAACATGCTACATTTGTTGCAGAACAAGGGACTGTTTTCAGGATCTTACATTGAAGATCCTCAACTGCATCTAAAAAATTTCCTGTCGATATGTGTCACACAAAGGCAACCTAATGTGACACCGGACGCAATAAAACTGTTATTGTTTCCATTCTCGGTGACGGGAGAAGCTCAGACTTGGCTTAATTCACTCCCCATAAACTCCATCACTACATGGGAGGAATTAGTCAAGCAATTTGTAAACAAGTTCTACCCACCCAATAAGACTGCCAAACAAATTGATGAGATATTGAGCTTCAGGCAGAGACCAACAGAAACACTACAAGAAACATGGGAGAGGTTCAAGGGTATGCTTGTTAAGTGTCCACATCATGGCATTCCAGAGCAAATGTTGAGGTAGAGGTTCTATATAGGATTAGCAGACAGCCTAAAGGCTAATGTTGATGCTTCAGCGGGTGGAGCATTTTTGAGCAAATCATTTAGAGAATGCAAGATCTTACTCGATAAAATGGCTCAAAACTCAAGATGGATGACAAGAGACTCTACGATCACTCCTATAATTCACTCTGTGGCTTTGGATCCAAACAACTCTATAGCCAAAAATATGGCTACTCTAATGATGTAAATGAGTATCCTCATCAAAAAAATCGATGAATCAGGCCAGAAGCAGTAGGTACACATAGTTGACGCAACTAATGGGGGCTTATGTACACAATGTATTAACCAACCTTATGTATGCTCGTGGAGTGCAGAAGGTGACCACCAGCACTATCAGGAAGATATGAACTATGTAGCCAACTATGGGGGGACAGAGGCAAGGTGGTCAGAATTGGGGTCAACAAAATCAACAATATAGACTAGCACAACAGAAGTACAATAACAACAATCCTAGAGCTATGTGACCACAGGGTCAAGTTGTGCCTTACCAAAGGCAACAAGGTTACAACCAGCAAAATCAGTAGTTGGCTTATCAATAACCTCAACAACAACAGATTGAGAGACAAGATGATGGGTTTGCTGAACTTAAAGGAATGTTGCAATAACTGATTGGGTCCACCGGAAAAATGCAAGAGGGAGTGGACTCACATGAATCAGCGATAAAGGGTATTGAGGTTTAATTAGGACAGATTTCTATGGCTCTAAACAATTGTCCCCAAGGGACGTTACCTGCAGACACACAAATCAATCCAAAAGATCAGGGCCCAAAACAGCTTATGGCAGTGAGTTTATGAAATGGTAGAGACCTAGATCTGGAGCAAGAGATTGCTCGCAAAAGCTGACCTACTGAAACACTTATGCCAGTACCCATCGAGATCGATGATTTAACAGGGTTAACTGAGGTGACGGTACAACATGCACAAGAGAGCACAAGCAAAGAAAAAGAGGTTGCGAAGGAGACTAAGGTAGCACAAGAAACGGCAGTAGAAGTAGTGCCTGAGCAAGATAAAACTCAAATCACAGGAAATAAGCGACCTCCAGCACCATTCCTGCAGAGATTGGCAAAATATCATAAGGACGAGCAATATAAGAAATTCATGGAGATGTTGAAACAAATACAAGTGAACATTCCACTGATTGATGTGTTGCGAGAGATGCCTGGGTATGCCAAAATGATGAAAGATTTAATGTCTCAGAAATTTGACTTCCAAGACCTGTCCACTGTTACATTGACACAGACCTGTAGTGCAGTCGTGACGAGACCCATAACTGAGAAGTTATTAGAGTCAGGGAGTTTCACAATCCCATGTATGATAGGCAGCTATGCTTTTGCTAAAGCATTGTGTGATTTAGGGGCAAGCATAAACTTGATGCCCTTGGATATCTACAAAAGGTTAGGCATAGGAAGAGCTAGACCCACGTCCATGTTACTACAGCTAGCCGACCGGACAGTGAAGAAGCCCTCTGGTATCCTTGATGATGTATTAGAGCAGGTTGGGAAGTTTGTGTTCTCAGCAGATTTTGTCATTCTAGACTGCTGGGTTGACGAGGAGATTCCCATAATTTTGGGAAGACCATTCTTGGCCACTGGGAGAGCTTTAATTGACGTGAAACTGGAGAGCTCAAAATGAGACTAAATGATGAAGAGATAACATTCAACGTGCAAAAATCTATACGGCGACCAAGTGAATTTGCTAACTGCTCTCTAATGGAAGCCGTGGATGTAATTCTGGAGGAGGAAGATGAGACCTTGAATGCTAAAGACCCTCTAGTATCCTGTCTCTTGAACTTAGATGAAGTAAATGGAGAAGACTTGGTAGAGTGGGTGCTGGATCTTGAAGGCCAAGGGTTTTAGAAAAGAGAGATCAAGTTTGAGCCTTTGCACTTAGAAGAAAGAAAAATTCCTCCATGTAAGCCATCGATAGAAGAGCCACCAAAGTTGGAATTGAAACCACTACCACGTCACCTCAGGTATGCTTTCTTGGGACCTAACTCAACTTTACCTATTATTATCTCATCTGGTTTGTTAGATGTGCAAAAAGAACAGCTTTTGCAGGTATTGAGTGAGTGAAAAACTGCAATTGGTTGGACCATTACAGACATTAAGTGGATCAACCCGACCTTATGTATGCATAAAATTCTACTGGAATATGGCCATAAACCTTCCAGAGAACATCAAAGAAGGTTGAACCCCAACATGAAGGAAGTTGTTAAAAAGGAAGTGATAAAGTGGTTAGATGCAGGGATCATATTCCCTATCTCCGACAGCAACTGGATCAACCCAGTCCACTGTGTGCCTAAGAAAGATGGGATGACTGTAGTGCAAAATGAGAACAGTGAGTTGATATCAACAAGAGCAGTCACGGGATGGAGAATTTGTATGGACTACAAAAGATTGAACAAGGCCATCCGAAAAGACCACTTTCCCTTGCCGTTCATTGATCAAATGCTAGACAGATTAGCCGGAAAGTCCACTTTTGCTTTATGGATGGATACTCGAGGTATAATAAAATCTCCATTGCCCCGGAAGATAGAGAGAAAACATCATTCACCTGTCCATATGGCGTTTACGCCTTCTGGAGGATGCCGTTTGACCTATGCAATGCACCCGCCACATTTCAAAGGTGCATGATGGCCATCTTCACTGATATGGTAGAGGACATCATGGAGATCTTTATGGATGATTTCTCGGTGGTGGGAGACTCATTCGATGATTGCCTAAGGAATTTGAAAAGAGTCTGACAAGATGTGTCGAGACTAATCTGGTACTCAATTGGGAAAAGTGTCATTTCATGGTACAAGAAGATATAGTCTTGGGGTACCTAGTGTCGAGTAAGGGAATTGAGGTAGATCGTGCAAAGGTTGATGTGATCGAAAAGCTTCAACCACCCACTCCCGTCAAAGCAATAAGAAGTTTCCTTGGCCACGCCGGGTTCTATAGATGGTTTACAAAAGATTTTTCCAAAATTGCTAACCCCTTGTGTAAATTGCTTGAAAAAGATTGCCCTTTTGTGTTTTTTGATGACTGCAGGGTATCTTTTGAGGAATTAAAGAAGAGGCTGGTGACAACACCTATCATAGTTGCACTTGACTGGGAGCAACTATTTGAGCTGATGTGTGACGCAAGCGACTATGCTGTGGGAGCAGTGCTTGAGCAGCGCAAAAGTCATGCATTCAATATATTATGCAAGTAGAACTTTGAGTAGTGCCCAACTAAATTACACAGTCACCGAGAAGGAGATGCTAGCAGTGGTGTTCGCAGTGGAGTTGGAGCATAGAGCTTTATGGGCATTGAGGCAGCTGAATCTCCATATAGAAGCTACGGGTACAAGTGGAGTCGCAGAGTTGCACGAGCTTGATGAGTTTCGCTACCATATTTTTGAGAGCACAAGACTATACAAGGAGAGAATGAAGATGATGCATGACAAAAACATCCTTGAGCAGAGTTTTAAACCCGGAGATATGGTATTGCTATATAATTCAAGATTGAGGTTATTTCCAGGCAAATTAAAGTTAAGATGGTCAGGACCATTTCGTGTGGTAGATATTCACCCCATTAGTGCCGTAGAGATTGCTGCAGAAAATGACTCTCGCACATTCAGAGTCAATGGGCACAGGTTAAAACATTATTTGGGCATGGATGATGCGAAAGTAGTGTTGGTGACTCATTTGCTCGTGCCACCAATGTTGAGCGAGCCTTAAATGCGCTCACCGGTGTCGTGCCACGACATTAACTAAGATGCTCGTTGGGAGGCAACCCAATTCGTAGTTGATTTTTAGTGTAGTTCAAATTTTTCTTTTCGTTTTTAGGTACTAACAAGTTTGTAGGTGATTTTGGGCAAGTCGAGCAGAGTTTTCAGCTTCACATGAAGGAAACCAGGAGCTAAGCCTGGCGCTGCATGGGTTGAGGCCAGGTACTTAGGATGATGATGAAGATAACAAAGAAGCACAGGATAAAGCGTGGAGAGCCTCAGAGGACGAGGACGCAGTTTGATCAGGGAGTTTCCTTGCACCCTACTCATTTTTTTTGTTTTGTCAATTTGTGCATGCACTGAGGACAATGCATGATCTAAGTGTGGGGTGGGAACTTGTAGAAATTACTTGTAGTTGCTTGTTTTGTTATTTTAGTAAGTGTCGTTTTCATTAGATAATTGTTTTAGTTATTTGTTTTAGTGAATTGGTTTTAGTGATTTGTTTTTGTTATTTGTTTTACTTAGAAAAAAAAAATATATAAAATGGACTCTTCCCGACGATAGATCTCATAGACAGTTTTCTTGAGGGAAGTAAGTTTAGAGAAAAATACCATTTTTTTTAGGTAGTGTAGTAATGCCCCCTTGGTTTTTATTTGGGCCGCGGTTCTTTTCCAAGGGTTTTTAGTTGAACCGGGTAGAGTTAGTTTTAATTTTTAGGAGTAGGAACCACGGGGCTATGCATTTAATGGCAGCAATATCTCTTAGCTTTGTTATGCCTTGAGAATAGCTAGTACTACGGTTGTGACGCTTAGGCTCGATTTTTGACTCTAGTTTAAGTACCTTTGACTAGAGTGTCGTGGTAAAACCAATCCTGAGTGAATTATGTGCCATGTATGCGTGAGGTTTGTATGTATTCAGTGCATTGTATTTGATGTCTAGAACTTTTCCCGTGTGTGTGCAAAGCGAAAAAGTAGTCTTGTTCAGTCTAGGAAGTGATATAGGCATTTCTTTGTTAATCTAGATATATATAGTTTACCCACCTAAAAGTTATGTATCGTAGTTAAACCCTTTGAGCCTATAATCCTGTTTCTTTGGTAACCACATTACAAGCCGTACCCCTTTGTTTGAATCGACCATATATTTGAACCTTGTCACCTCTCATGAGCAATTGAATTGTGATGAATTATGAAAAAGCTAAAGTGTAGGGTGGTCGACTATATATTTGAACCTTGTCACCTCTCATGAGCACTTGAATTGTGATGAATTATGAAAACGCTAAAGTGTGAGGTGGTGGGTTGGCTTTTGAGTGGAACAATTGAAATAAGGAGAAAGGTGCACCGTTTGAAAAAAATGTCAATAAAATCCACTTGGATTAAGAGAAAAGAAAAAAATATATAAATAGTTATATTGTAAGAAAAATAATTCTTGATGGTGGTGGCTAGTGATATAGTGGTGCTTAAAGAAGTAGGGGCTAATATAAAGTGAAGTTAAGGTGGAGTTTTGGTTTGAAATAAGTATGGGCTTGAATGTTAAAGTTCTTAAGGGAGGTGTAGTCACTTATTTTCAAATGTATCCTACCCGACTCGCAACCTACATTACAACCAATCAAAGTCCTATTTGATCTTAGACTGAATAAGCTCGATTAGTAGAGTATTACACTACGGGCAAGCCTATGGTGCATCATTTTTGGCATATGAATGTTATTTATGAGAGCGAGTGAATTTTACCTATCTTGAGTTCCTACGTTATTAAAATTCATTGTGTGTGGAACTGAGCTCTTTATTGGGTGAGGGCACGTGATTCATAAAGGAAAGGTAATGTCGTTGACCTCCATGTTAGAGTAAGTAAGTGAATTGTGAATAAGTCATGGTATTTGTGAGTCAAATCTTGAGGCGAGGATGTTACACCTTGGTGCTTAGACTATTTTAAACATTCTTGGTGTAATGAGTTAAGGGAATCGCTCAAAGAGGTTGTATTTATAAGTGTAGTTTGATTGCTCGAGGACGAGCAATGTTTCAGTGTGGGGTATTGATGTGTGGCTATTTCGTCTCCTGGTTTGACTAGGACTTGGCCTACACATTTAGGTCTTTTCCTACACATATAAATAGACCTAAAAATGCCACTTTGGAGGACTTTTGCAACCAGAGGCAAGGATAGCTCGTGGAACAACCGTTGGGAGTTAGACTCATCGATTTCTACATCCCTTTATCCTTACTTTGAAATTTAATTATGCAAAATACTTTGGATATTGTGACTATGAGTATGAGTAGCTAAACTACTAATCTAGGGTTTTGATGGAACCTATTGGAGGATCATTTTCATGTTACATTAATATAGATTTGTCGTAGTATTTTCTCTATTTGTTCAACTATATTATTATTGTTGTTGATTGAAGGGCCTTCAATCGACTGTGCCTATTTAGTGTATATTACTCGGGAGAGAGTGTATATTTAGGTAGTTGTTGAACAACATCACTCCTAACGTATATGAGGGATCAATACGAAGGGTTTAAAGGTGGGATTAGAGATAACGAAATCTTGGTATGATCTGAGTGAGCCGTAACTAATGCCAACTAGCGTAATTCGGGAGAATATGTCTAGTAAATTGTGGTAATTACTCGGGAGAGAGTTACGACAGTCAGAGTGCTCATGATAGATAGAGAAGATAGGTAAATTTATAGAAGACGTAGCGGAAAAGATTCCGACAATAGGGGAAATCACAACCTTAGATCATTCCAATTCATGTCTACAACCCGTAGTAGTTAGTTATTGATTGTTGCACTTTCATTACGTAATATTTAGTTAGTAAACATCCAAATTGTTACTTAAATATTTCTGAAGATTGGTTGCGTGAGTTCGTGCGAGTCTAGTAACTGTGTTTGATAGGTTAATTCCCTGTGAGATTCGACTCTAGACTTATTAGCCAGAATATATTTGCAACGACTGCTTAGTCCTTTTTATAAGGCATAGTTTGGCGTGATCAAAGTTTGATACACTGTTAATTCCCCAACAACGACACCAGAATGTTGACACCTTGTTCCTCATTCCTTGACTCCTCAAGTGGCTCGGATGACTCTACTTCTATATCATCATCCAAACACAATGTGGAAAAATACTTGGAGTGTGGACCATTACGCTCAACTGCATGAACATTGGGACAGTCAACATTCTCAACACCAATGATACTAGAATCAACTAAATATGTATCATCAATGTCCTTGGTTGACTCTAGTATCTCTTTTACAACATCGGCATCCTCAAATTCGAGTTTGATTGATTGTTGGTGTTCTACTATGGACCCCTCTATTGGTACCTCAATTTCTGCATCTAATGCATGCTCCTTTTGGCTACTATCCATAATATCAACTTGTTGAGCATTAAATGCTTCAATTAATTGACTCACTTGTGCCTCTAGGTTATGAATAGTTGCCTCTTGCCTTTGTATAGTATCACATAGCCTTTGTATTTGCAGTTGTTTCTTATTACTTTGTTCCATGAAACACTTTAACATCTCTTTGATCTCATTCAGGTCAGCTTCCCTAGGTTCTTTGTTCCTATTAACTTCACCAAAAAAAGGTAGAACCATCATAGTAAGGGGACGAGGGAGGATAAGAAATATAAGCACAACCATGAAAGTGACCATCTTGACCACCACACATATCACACACATTCCACACATAAGATTGAGTTGGTGCACATAACTCGCTCTCGAGAATATTTTGATAATTTTGCCATGGGTGGTTTCCTCCACAATATGCATAAGGATGATCAAAAGTAGAATTACCAACATCAAAACTCTCATAATTCCAAGATGCCATGATTCTAAAATCAACAAGTAAAACAAAAAAAAATCAAATAGAAGAAAATAAAATAAAAGTTCAAACTTGCAACCTAGCAAATATGTACACCTACAACTACACCGTTAGTTCCCCGGCAATGACGCCAAAATTTGATCACGCCCAACTATGCCTTATAAAAGAGACTAAGCGGTCGTTGCAAATCTAATCCGGTTTATAAGTCCGGAGTCGAATCCCACAGAGAACTAAGACTTAGCTACAACTGTTCAATATTGCTAAGAAACACAAGTCCAAATAATTTCCTAATTATATAGATTATAATATTTATTTCTAACTAATTAACTAACAACTATTATAAAGCAGTAAAATTATCAACTAATAAGGTTGAAATTTGAGACAAGACTAAGGAGGTCTAGAGTTATGATTTCCCTAATTGTCGGAATCTTTTCCGCTATGCCTTCTATAATTTCGCCTAGTTTTTCTACCGATCATGAGCGCTCTGAGTGTCGTAACTCTCTTTCAAGTAATTAACACAATTTACTAGACATATTCTCCCGAATTATGCTAGTTGGCATTAAGTACGGCTCACTCGGATCGCACCACAGTTTCATTATCCCTAATTCCACCTTTAAACCATTCGTATTGATCCCTCATATACGTTAGGAGTGATGTTGTTCAACAACTACCTAAATATGCACTCTCTCTCCCGAGTAATATACACTAAATAGGAACAGTCAATTGAGAGCTCTTCAACCAACCATAATATAAACGTAGTTGAACAAATAGAAAAATCCAACGGCTCAATTATATAAAACCATAACAAGAATTTATCCTACAAAAGGTTCTATCAAAACTCTAGATAACAAATTAGCTATTCATAATAGTATGCATAAATACAATACTAGAATTCATAACCAATAATGGAAATAGGAAGAAGGAAGTGAAAAACTCGTAGAAGAATTCTTTGCCTTGCTCCTAATGTGTTCTTACCTCCTTAGGTCGAATATCCTGTCTAATGTCGGTCTCTCGGTCTAAATCTCTAATGTCGGTCCCTCGGTCTCCCTCAAAATTGGTGTTTAATGACTATTTATATGTGTAGGGAAAAGACCCAAATGAAATAACCAAGTCCAAAACCAAATAAGAGACAAAATAGGCTTTAAAACTCCGGAACACGCTCGCCACGGGCCATGCCTCGCGAGGCAAAACGCGCAGAAGCTCTCTCGCTGCAGACTTGGCGTCGTTGCCTTTAACGCTAGGAAATTGGCTCGCGTCGCCAACTTCTTTGCTTCGTTTCTCATTCTGCCTAACTTTCCCATTCTTTGCATTAGCTTCTCTTTCTTTTATCAATTCTTCTTTTGTCCTTTTCTTTGTTTCTTTCTTTGTCATCAATAATTATTTCATCATTAGATAATCATAAGCCCATTGTTTTAGTGCATGAAATACACTTTAAATATTTACTTTGCTCCAATTTCATCTCCAATGTACCTACACATAAAATAAACTCAATTAAACACAAATTTAGTATAGTTTAGCATAAAAGCACCTAAATGTAAGGTAAGTAATGCACTAAAAATATATAATTATAGCCCAACATCACTACCCCACACTTAAGCGTTGCTCGTCCTCGAGTCAACTAACACTTTACACTATCTTTGAGCACCTAACATATTTAACACTTTTGAAACACACTATACCCATGACTATGGTTAATAGTAACAATTAAACTTTAGCATATGCAATCTCATACACTTCTCTTTTCTTATGCCATACTTCAAAACATTCATAACAACTACAACATGCTTGTAATAATACTAGCCTCAAAAACCAACTCAAAAGTCACAATGCACTCTTGGCTTGAACACCCAACGTCCTAGAGAAGTCTAATAACGTTACCTATCCCTCATGAATCCATTAGCCCTCACAACAAGAACAAAAAAGTAAGTTGAACCCACACACTTAAGTCAAATGCTCAAATATACTTGAAGGACTCATATATATATCAAAGAAAATCTCTTACTCTCACAACAGAAGTCATATGCATGCAATTGGCAACATAGGCTTGCCCTTAATGTAAATCTCTACTAATATAGACTTACTCGATCTAAAATCAATTAGGACCTTTTCAAGGTTGTAATGTGGGCTAAGGGATGAGTAGGATATATTTAGGAATAGTGGTTCACTCTCCTAAGCACTTTAACACATCACATAATAATTTTAAGCGCAAATTCCTCAATCCACTTCAATTTCACAAACAAAATCATCCTTAACAATGTTCCCTCTTTCTTTAGGTACTACTTTAATTCATACCCACTATCAAGAATAAGATATCAATTTATTCATCTAATTTTTTTTCTTTCTTTTGCAATTTCCACTAGTGGTGTATTCTTTTACCAAACAAGTGCACCTTTATTCTTTTCATTGGCTCCACTCAAAATCCACCACGCACTTAATCCTTACTTCTTCTAGCGCTCATTCACAATTAAAGTGCTTTAAGAGGTAAAAGGATAAAAACAATGTCAATTAAGAATAAAAAGGGTATAGGTTTGTAATATGGGTGTCAAATAAAAATCTATAGGTTCAAAAGGGTTAACTAGGGATAAATTTTATTTATGGTAAACAATAAGCTCAACACGATCAAAGAAAGCCTAAAATTATTTTTCAAATCGAGCATCACCTAAAATTTTGCTTCGACTCACATACGGGGCACGTTCTAGACTCAATCACAATGACATGGACTACACAAAAACTCACTTCACACGCGCCGCATGACTCACTAAGGATGGTCTCATTCTAACTCTCAAGCAATGCAAGTATTCACGAAGCCACAGGATATTAAGCATTAAGCACAAAGTGAACATAAGTCAAGAATGAGACGTAGGCGTCACAAAACATGCTATCCAACTAACCAAGGCATCATAAGAAATTTTAGCTCATAGGAAAGATACTACACATGCCAAAGCCTAAATATGCTACTATCAAACAAGTCAAGGGCGCCTAGAAATCTCATCTTTCTTCCTCCATTTATTTCCTAAATTCTAATCTACTCTAAAAATAATAGAAGGAAAAACTACTACCCGGTTCAAACTATATCCCATGAAAAAGAACCGAGGCACAAAAAAAACCCACAGGGGATTATTACTACCTAAAGAAAGCTAAAAGAAATATTTTTGTATTTTTATTTAGACTTTAATCCCTCAAGAAAATTGTCTAGGATATCCATCGTCGGGAAAAGTCACTCTTTTTTTTAAAATTTTTCTAAAAAAACACACTATCCAATTAAACTAACACAGTTAAAATAACGTAGAAAGTCACCCAGACAATCTCCTCACCCGACACTTAAAATTATGCATTGTCCCCAATGCACACCATATTAATAAGAGGTTAAAAGAAACTCCTTGGTAGGCTAAAGGCCGAAGCACTAGCAGCTCATGGGGTACTCAGACTTCTCCCAATACTCAGGCATAACCATGAAATTAAATCGTCAATAGTAGGCTCCTCCACTTGGCTCAAAGCCAAATAACAAAACATCTGATAACTCACCATACCCAAATTAACATCGAAATCGACCATACTAAATAATAAAAGATCAACTCTGGTCTCTAGTCCCCCAATAATTAACACACACGACCGATACACACAGTCCACGATTAAAGTATCGCCTGCCGGCGTAGATACATGAACACGTGAAACTAAGGACTCACGGGGCATATCCAGATAATGAACAAAATCTGATGAAACATACGAATATGTGGAACCGGGGTCAAATAATATAGAAGCCTCTTTGTGGCATATTGAAACAATACTTGTGATCACTGCATCTGAAGCAACAACATCTGGCTTGGCAGGAAAAGCATAAAATCGGGCCTGATCGCCACCTGATCAGTCTCCCCCTCTTGGGTGACCCCTAGCTCCCCGTACTGGCAGGGCAGGTGGTGGAACAACTGGTGCATAAGTCGTAACATGACTTCTCTGCTGAACTAGACCTCAGGTAAGGCGGGTACAATATCTCTTTATGTGGCCCAAATCTCCACACTCAAAGCAACCCCTTTCTAAAAAGGCTGGTAAGTTCTGAGGCGGACCTCGAGAACCAGGATAACTATCAGAAGAACCCGGTACAGATGATCCCTGAACGGAAGGAGCACATGGCATACTATGGGTTGGAAGTGCACTGAGAGATGAATGACCCTGATGAGAACTATATGAACCATGGTTGGATGATGCACAATGGTGAACTGGACAACCCGCCTAAGCATATCTATAAGGACGACCCTTGCTGTGGTAGGACTGTCCTTCAGAAGGTGCCCCACCAGAACCGCCCGAACCTCGAGGCCTCTTGGCCTCCCTCTCAATATGCTCCTGGCTACGGACCGCCTCTATCTGTTGAGCAATGTCAACCACCTCTTCGAAGGTGGCACTAGATACCCTCTCTCTAGTCATAAGTAACCGTAGCTGATATGTGAGGCCATTAATGAACCTTCTAATCCTTTCCCTTTCAGTGGGAACCAACCAAACTACGTGATGAGCCTACTCAGATAATCTCATCTCGTATTGCGCCACAGACATGCCATCCCGACATAATTGCTCAAATTATCTGCGCATCTCCTCTCTGCGAGACTGCGGCACAAATTTCTCCAAAAAGAGAATGGAGAACTCCTGCCATGTAAGTGGTACTGCACCAACCGGCCCGCGCCTCTGATAATCCTCCCACCATCTTAAGGCAGCCCCAGAAAACTGAAAAGTAGTGAACGAGACCCCATTGGTCTCCAAAATACCCGTTGTACAAAGCATCCGTTGACACTTATCCAAAAAACCCTGAGCATCCTCTAACTCAGCACCGCTAAATGGTGGAGGTCGAAGCCTCTCAAATATCTCAAGTCTCCTTTGCTCATCATCTTCCATAACAGGAACCACCAGGGCCTGAGCAGCTGCAGCCAGCTGGGCTGGTAATGCCCCCGGTATCTGAAGTCTCTATACCACCTGATCAGCTGTACGGACAACTGGTGTATGAGTACCTCCACCGGCCTGAGAAGTGGCAGGTGCGGCCTGAGCCGAAACCACATGAGCAAGGCCAGTGCAAACTGTCAATATCTGTGCTAGTGCCTCTTGAAGGCCTGAAATCACAATAGCTGCAGCTGGTGCCTGAGCTGGTCCTGTCGGCTCAGCTATATCTAGAATCTGCTCTTGACCTGGAGCAACTGATGGTGCTACAGGTGCTACCCCAATTACTGTACTAGCAACACCTCGACCTATACCTCGGCCACGACCTCTACCACGGCCCTGGCCTCTCACGACCCTAACTGGTGGCACTGGTGGTTGACCATCCTATCTGGTAGTACGTGTTCTCACCATCTGTGAGAGAATAGAATAACAGAAATTTTAATTTTTCGGAATCAACCAGTTCGCATGATAGAATATAAGAAAGTGAAATTTTCCTAAGGGTTCGGCAATCTCTCGAAGATAAGTACAGGCGTCTCCGTACTGATTCTCAAGACTCTACTAGACCTGCTCATGACTCGTGAGACCTATGTAACCTAGGGCTCTGATACCAACTTGTCATGACCTAAAATCTCACCTGTCGTGATGGCGCCTATCTCAATACTAGGCAAGCCGATAATCTCAATACACCACAATATCTTTTAAGTTTGAAAACATAATATTTAAATTTAGCGGAAGAAATCTCATAAATATATATATAAATACTCCCAAAACATGGTGTCACTGAGTACATGAACATCTAAATGAATACAAGGTCTGACTCATAAAATCACTGTCTGAAAATATAGAACAACATAATAACTAAAAAGGAATGGAGTCAAAGTCTGCGGATGCCAAGCAACTACCTTGATAATCTCCACAGAATAAATTCAGAAATCTAGCAACCGCCGTATCCGGGAGCACCTGGATCTGCACACTAGGTGCAGAGAGTAGTATGAGTACAACCAACTAAATAAGTAACAAAACTAACCTTTAGGCTGAAAGTAGTGACGGGCTCAGCAAGTACAGACCGGTATAGAAATAACAATACAAAAATGTAGGCATGCTTTCAAGTTCAACCATTACTCTCAGTACAAATAAAATAGATCAATTCTGAAAAATGTGAGGAATATGACATCTCTGTATCTACATACCAATGTACATACTGTATGTGATGCACCTTCGTCAAAACTCCATGTACTCACGATTTAAAATATTCAATCACTCAGTGCTGTATATGGCCAATCCAGCCCAGGGAAGATCCATCCCAAAATATATACATAATAACTGACATCCAGTCACTCAGTACTTCCAAGCACCATCCAATAAGTGCTAATGCTTATTTCTTGCTCATATATTCACTAACAATCCATGATTATAGGTTTAAGAGTGAAAGATTACCTCTTGAAGACCAAATCTTGAAAGCCAACTTTTGGGGTGTTCTTGAGATTTTGAAGAAATCCTATGGAATCCAATACAAAATATTATTGTAATTAGTGATTGAGAAGTGAAATCATCATAAAAACACTCTTAAAATCTCACCTTAAGTGTGTATTGGAAGCCTTGGCCGGATGGGTGATGGAGAGAAAAGCCCTAGTCTTGAAATCCTTTTATTTTTCTCTCTCCCCGCTCATATATTAATAGGCCCAGGTACAATATTTTTCCATTGGCGCTATCCCTGTGCTATAAGGCTTTAGCTCACTGGTTTGCTAAAATCGGATATAGTATTTTTCCACTGGTGCTATCCCTATGCTATAAGGCTTTAGCTAACTGGTTTGCTTAAATCGGATACAGTATTTTTCCACTGGTGCTATCCCTGTGCTATAAGGCTTTAGCTTACTGGTTTGCTAAAGTTTTCAGCTTCCCTCCTGTGCTATAGCTGCGCTATGGGGAGATAACTCACTGTATTTTCTTTAGTCTTATTGCTTTGAAATTAACATCCAAGGGAGAAAGTTCTACAACCTTTATAGTAAATGATCTACCTCGGTACCACAAAACCTTAATTTTCTTAGCAAAAATTTTCCGGGGTCGTTATACATAATTCAATACCCGGCCAACCTTTTCAACTTCAAGTTCTAAACCTTGAAACTAAGTATTCCAAATTATTCCAAAACCTCACCGGACCCGAATCAATCAACCCGGTAAATCATAAAACAACTGAAAAATATAACTTGAGCAGTAAATGGAGGCGACGAGGTTGTAATACTCAAAACGACCGGTTGGGTCATTACAAGAAGTGAATAAAAGGTTGATTGCTAAGTTTTATGGTAAAACAAAATATGTTTCAGTTTTGACTCAGCAGAAAATGATACCAACAATAACTACTAAGAAAAATACTTAAATATTTTAATACCAAATGGCGTTCTACCATATATATTTGTTGTCAAGTTCATTATTTCTTAAGTATGTTAGTGTCACCATATATATAACAGACTAAGTTAAAATTGGTCTTCCATTACATATAGTTTGATTTTGAAGAAAAATATGCTCGTCATGCTACTGAAACTTAGATCCGTTGAATAACTTATGTAATATTACACATATAGTATATAGAAGTGTTGACAACAACGTCATACATGCATAACTTATGATACTGATCAATATGCTTCTAAGTATGTGTTTATCCCCAAATTCAACTTTCATCTTCCGAAACTAAAGAATATGCTTTTAATTTATGTGAAAATAATTTTCAGTATATTTATATTTTGTAGTTATAATAAATAAAGCACAAGGACAAATATCCTAAATATTAAACTATATTTACCACAATATATTTTCTTACACGAATAACTATATGTTGCACTTTCAAGAGAGATATCAATATCGACAATAAGAGTTCTGTTTATGGCAGAGTAACCAAAGCATTAGAAGGAAATATATACAAAAAAACACCGTCTATGAAGAAGCATCCTGTAAGATACCATCGGATTAGATACCTTTAAACTACAATATATAATTATTTACTTAATATGACTAAAATTGATCATTTATGTAAGTTCTGATGATATCCTTTCTTTTTGAATTCACGTATTATGCTAATGTAATAATATTTTTCGGTATTTAGATGATTGTTGTAGTATTATATATAAAAATTCTCTCATTAATTAAATTTATAATTCCTTCATATAAATAAATATTTAAACCATCATGTGGCATTACATTTATAGATACTAGTATTATTATAAAAGCATGAATAAAATGTTGGATTACAAAAATAATTTTTTAATATTAAGCATAATAACTCACAATAAAAGGACATAATCGGAATTCTAGACATTAGCCTTGTAATCCTATTAGCTTTAGGACATAATACTACATGTTAGGAATCCTACATGATTACCTTTAGGAATCTTATTAGTATAATTATTTTCGGGTATAGATATATAATACTACATGTTATCATATAAACCTAATATTTTTAGGAACATGTTATATTTTCTATTAGTATAATTATTTTTGGGGCCCCAGAATGCTAAAAGGTGGGGGAATATATACATATTTTTAGCCATGTAATCCTATTACTTTTAGGATATACTTCTTAAAAAAATTCTATTACTAATTTAATTTGAAAACGTATTTTATTGTCCAAATCCATTTAGAAACAGGAAAGCCTATATTATTATAAAAGCACTAATATAATATTGATAGACCAAAATAGGCCTAAAATATTAAACAGGAGAACTTATAGGGAAAAGACATAGCTGTAATAACTTATGTTTTTGGACTACAATAACTTTTATGTTAATTTTTTAAATATTTAAGATTTTAAAATTAATATAATCTTGTCTATTGAATTCTTATTAAAAATATGTAGGAAAGTTTAATAAAATAAATTTCATAAGAATCTTCAATATTGGTAATACATTACCACTACATAATATTCAATACTAAGAAAAAATAAAAGAAATGCTAAATGGATTGCATAAAGCATTGAAATTGAGAAAACAATCTTCACGATAATATATTATTATATTATATTTGAACTTCTTTCCTACTCAAATAATATTTATTATTATTATTTTTTTATATAATATAGAAAAATATAACCAATTATTAAAGAACAACTAAAAAAGAAATTAAGAATATAAATGTGTGAGAAAAGAAAGAAAAAGGTTGGTAAGAGCCAATACCACTAATGATTTTTCAAACATAAAAGATCTAAAAGTAGAATATCAGATCGATTTTTTTACTCTTTGAAAATAAAATTTATGGTGGATAAAATTATAATTACGGCTAAATATTCAAACATGAGATGAACTAATATTAATAATCTAAATCAACATAAAATAAATTATATTTTATGTTAAAACAAAATAATTAAATCTTTTAATTAATTATTTAGCAAGAGAGTCCAATTAAATTATATTTTAAATTCATCATATGAGTAAAAATATTTTTCAAGTTAAAAGAAATCTTAGGGTACATAAATTTGTTCCATAAAAAGAGTGTTAGAGATTATAAAAAATAGATCACAAAGTAAAAAAGATTAGTATAATAATAAGAAGGTCATACACGTATTTGAGGAAGCACAATCAAAGCTAAATTCTGAACAAGAATAAGCTTTCAAAACTATATTATAAAAAGTCGACTCTGGTATAGCGGGATTATCCTTTGTAGATGCCTCCGGCAGAATCGAAATAATATTATGTCATGCATTACGTGCAAATGTCAGATCAAGAGGCACGATATTATTAGCAATAAGAACAAGTGGTGTACCAGCAATGACTTTACTGTGAGATCGTACAACTTAAGTTAGATTTGATATACCTCTTCAAATACCTGAAATAACCATTACAAATATATCAAAGTAGAGCAATAGTGCTAAATTTATAAGGAATGCAAAAGTGATAATATGGGATGAAGCGCTTTTGACTAAGCGTCAAACGATCGAAACAATTGCCCAGAGGTTTAGAGATATATTAGATATCGATGAACCGTTTGGTGGAAAAGTAATATTCTGGGAGGTGATTTCTGTCAAGTACGATCAGTAGTTCCAAAATTGACCAAAATAGAAACTGTAAAAGCTAGCCTGTCAAAATTATACTTATGACCTCAAAATAAAAAATATTTAAATGACAAAAAATATAAAAGTAAGAACAGATCCAACATTCAGTGACTTCTTGCTTCGTGTCGGAACGAAGAAAGAGCATAGAATAAAAGATGATTTGGTTCTTCTAGAACACTTGGTTATCAACCCCAATGGTAATAATAGTGCATTTAGTAAGGAAAATATTTTCATCATTAGATTAAAATACAATTTGTGCAAATTACATGATAGAAATTAAAGAGTTATCTTAGCTAGCAGAAATGAATATGTTGATCAACTAAATAAAAGGTTGATTGCTAAGTTTTATGGTAAAAACAAAATATTTTTCAGTTTTGACTCAGCAGAAGATGATACCAACAATTACTACCAAGAAGAATACTTAAATATACTTTAGTACCAAATGGCCTTCTACCGTACATGTTTGTTGTCAAGTTCATTATTTCTTACATATGTTAGTGTCACCATATATATAATAGACTAAGTTAAAATTGATCTTCCATTGCATATAGGTTGATTTTGAAGAAAAATATGCCGCTCACGCTACTGAAAACTTAGATCCGCTAAATAGCTTATGTAATAATACACATATGGTATATTGAAGTTTTGACAATAACGTCATACATGCAGAACTTATGATACAGGTCAATGTGCTTCTAAGTATGTGTTTACCCCCAAATTCAACTTTCGTCTTTCGAAACTAAAGAATATCCTTTTAAATTTGTGTGAAAATATTTTTCAATATGTTTATGTTTTGTAGTTATAATAAATAAAGCACAAGGACAAACATCCTAAATATTGGACTATATTTACCACAATATATTTTCTTACACGAATAATGTAACGACCCGGCAGGTCATTTTTAGTATTACAAACTCGTTTCCCCATTTACTGCTCAATTTATGCTTTACAGTTGTTATGTGACTCGGCGGGGTGATTGGCTCGGGTCCAGTGAGGTTTTGGAATAAATTGGAACACTTAGTTCCAAAGTTTAAAGCTTAGGTTAAAATAGTAATCGGATGTCAACTTATGTGTAAACGATCCCGGAATAGAGTTTTGATGATTACAATAGCTCCGTATGGTGATTTTGGACTTAGGAGCATGTCCGGAAAATTATTTGGAAGCCCGTAGCTAAATTATGGTTGAAGTGGCTAAAATAGAAATTTAAGTTTGGAAGTTTGACTGGGGAGTTGACTTTTTGATATCGGGGGTGGAATCCAATTCTGAAAATTAGAATACCTCCGCTACATCATTTATGACTTGTGTGCAAAATTTGAGGTCAATCGGACTTGATTTGATAGGTTTCGACGTCGAATGTAGAAGTTAGAAATTTTTAGTTTCATTAAGCTTGAATTGGGGTATGATTCGTGGTTTTAGCATTGTTTAAGGTGATTTGAGAATTCGACTAAGTGTGCATGATGTTTTGGGACTTGATAGTATGTTTGGTTGAGGTCCTAGGGGCCTCGGGTGAGTTTCAGATGGTTAATGGAATGAATTTTGAAGTTGAAACTTGGCTGGAATTGTCTGATGCTTGTTTCTGGTTTCCTTCTTCGCGTTCGCGAGTGCGTTCTTGCGTTGGCGAAAGGGAACTTGAGGCAGGCAAGATTTACTCTTCGCGTTCGCAAAAGGGTATCGCGTTTGCGAAGAGGAGCTGGGGGTAGGCGAGGTTGTTCATCGCGTTCGCGATTGGGTATCGCGTTCGCGAAAGGGAAAAATAGCTGGTGAGGATTTTTGCCTTCGCGTTCGTGAAGTGAAGCTCGCATTCGCGAAGGTTTGCCCGGTAAAGCATCGCGTTCGCGAGTTGTGTCTCGTGTTCGCGAAGGGCAATGCTTGGTCAGCACAATTTTGTGCTTCGCGAATGCGAGGGACCTGTCGCGTTCGCGAAGAAGGAATGCCTAGACAAAATGTTTAAGTTATGTCCCATTTTCCATTTTTGATGGACTGGAGCTCGGGAAGAGGCAATGTTTGGGAGATTTTCAAGGAAAATAACGGGGTAAGTGTTCTTAACTCATTATTGGTTAAATTACTCGAATCCATGGTTGTTGTTTAACATTTAATGGGTAAATTAAGTTGGAAAGTTTAGAAAACCCTCTTGGTTTAATTTGAAGATTTGGGGGTCGAGTTGATGTCGGAATTAGGTAAAATTGGTATGGTTAGACTCGTGTCTGAATGGACTTTCGGATTTTGTAACTTTTGTCATGTTCCGAGATGTGGGCCCCACGGGCGACGTTTGGGTGAAATTTCGGATATTGATGGAAAATTTATATTTTCATATGGAATTAATTCCTATAATTTTTATTGACTAAATGAGATTATTTTCACGATTGTTACTCGCATATTATATCTCAGTCTCTCGTATTCATTATTGATGCATCATATCATTGACGTTGGGTTGCTTATCATGATTATGAGAGCCCGAGAGACTGGAGAGGTTGATGACTGAGTGAGGCCGAGGGCCTAATTGTGAGAATATTTATAGGAGCGGGCTGCACGCCACAGTATGTGTCATTGATTTATGCCATGATTGGCTTGTTATAGCGCTTGGGTTGAAGGAGCCCCTCCAGAGTCTGTACACGCGCAGGTAACTACTAAGTGCGAGTGCGAGTGCCGAGTGCTAAGTGATTGAGAGGAATGAGTGATTGTGAGGAAAGAGTGACTATGAGGTTGGATTGAATGAGAGGACTGATTGTCACGACCCAAACTCCCTCCGTATAATGTCGTGATGGCACCTAGTCCCTACGACTAGCTAAGCCTAACAAATTGCGAAAAATAACAAAACAAAAGTAAAACTTGGCAACTAACATCAGTGGATAACTGAATAACTAGTAACAATGCTGCTCGGCATGTACAATAACCAATACTCTATAAATACACAGTCTTCCCAAAACCCGAAACATTATAAGTCACAAGCTACAGAAGGAAAATAGTTTCTGTATACACCAAAGTCTAATAAAAGGAATACAGGAAGTGTTTGACATAGGGGAGAATAGAGGGGGACTCCTAGGTCTGCGGACGTGAGAAGGTGTACCTTGAAGTCCCCGGAACATTAGCAAATTCACAACTAATAGCGAGGCTGGTATGATGAACCTGGATATGCACACGAAAACATGTGTATAAGAGTAGCATGAGTACACCACAATGGTACCCAGTAAGTGTCAAGCCTAACCTCGGTCGAGTAGTGATGAGGTCAGGTCAGGCCCACTGGAAAATAATAAATAAGGCAGGAGAACTCCGAGGTACCGCCGCGTAATCTCAAAAGTAAATGTGTAGGGAGAACTCCCGAGGAACCACCTCGTAGTCTCAAAAGTAAACACACAACTCAAACCGATAAATGCAACAATTAACAACAAGAATTTCTATAGTTATACTGATAAAGAACAAGGAAAAGTAGGAAATCAACTAGGCATGCTTCACAGAGATCAAATAAGCAGTTAAAGCACGTAGACATGTGATATTAGACTAAACAGGATAACTACATATATTGAAATAGCTCAATTAAGAATGAAAACAGACTAATACTCATTTAAACGGTATAACTCAAATGAAAGGAAAAACAGGTTGCTACTCAGTAAAATAAATCGGGTTTTACAACAAATAACATGTGTACGTACTCGTCACCTCACGTACATGGCGCTCACATATCACAACAGTACCAAATCCTAAGGGGATTTCCCCCACAAAAGGTTAGGCAAGCCACTTACCTCGAACCAAGCTCAGTCAATCGGTGACAATGCCTTTTTCACGAATATCCGACTCTGAATGGACCAAATCTAGCCAAAATCAATTATATACCATACATACAACTATAAGAAACTAATCTAATTAATGAAATCAAAGCTAAAACAAGAAATTAGAAAATCGCCCCAAAAGGTCGACCCGGGCCCATGTCTCGGAATTGGGTAAAAATCAAAAAATATGAACACCCATTCACTCACAAGATCACTCGTACCAAAATTATCCAAATCCGATATCAAAATCCCAATCAAAACTCAAAAACTTAGTTGAAGAACTTCTCCCAAATTTCTCAACCAAATTCATTAATTAAAAGATGAAATCAACTATAGATTATTGGAATATAACCACAAACGAGTTAAGAATCATTACCCCAAAGTTCTCTCAGAAAAATCCTTGAATTATCGCCTCAATACGAGCTCTCAAAGACCCAAAATATAAATGAGATCAAACCCTCGAAATTTCCCTTTTTCCGCTCAGCGATCTCGCACCTGCGGACCTCTAATCGCACTTGCTACGTCGCATCGCAGGTGCGGAAATGACTTAAGAGGGATGGGTCCGCTTCTGCGATGAGGTGGCCGCACCTGCGCGCCCGTTTCTGCGTTCATTTCACCGCTCCTGCAAGTCCGCTTCTGTGAGACTCTGACCGCTTCTGCAGTCCCGGCTGGGCAGGCCCATAATCGTTTCTGCAGCTCGATGGTCGCTTCTGCGGTGCCGCACCTACGGCCCAAGATGCGCAGGTGCGATTACACCAGGTGCAACAACTTTAGCCAATCCAACTCATTTCCAAATGATCCGTTAACCACCCGAAAGCAACCCGAGGCCTCCGGGACCTCAATCAAACATACCAACAAGCCCTAAAATATCATACAAACTTAGTCGAGCCCTTAAATCACATAAAACAATGCTAAAAGCACGAATCACCCTCCGATTCAAACTTAATGAACTTGAAACTTTAAATTTCTATAACCGATGCCGAAATCTATCAAATCACGTTCGATTGACCTCAAATTTTGCACACAAGTCATAATTGACATTACGGACCTACTCCAACTTTCAGAATCGTAAACTGACCCCGATATAAAAAAGTCCACCTCCGGTCAAACTTCCCAAAAATTTAACTTTCGCCATTTCAAGCCTAATTTAGCTACAGACCTCCAAAACACAATCTTGACACGCTCCTAAGTCCAAAATCACCCAACGGAGCTAACGGAACCGACGGAACTCTATTCCGAAGTCGTCTTCACACAGTTCCAACTACAGTCAAAATCTTAGAACTTTAGCTACAACTTTAGGGACTAAGTGTCCTAAATCACTCCGGAACCACAAACAAAACCTCCCGGTAAGTCACATAAGCAGAAAAAGATACGGGGAAAGCAATAAATAGGGGATCGAGGCTAATACACTCAAAACGACCAGCTGGGTCTTTATATCCTCCCCCTATTAAAATAATCGTTCGTCCTCGAACGAGCATAGAGACATACCTGAAGTGGTGAAAAGATGAGGATAATGGTTGCACATATCCTGCTCGGTCTCCTAAGTCGCCTTTTCTACCGGCTGACCCCTCTACTGAACCTTCACGAAAGCAATGTTCTTTGACCTCAGCTTTCGAACCTGCCTATCCAAAATAGCCACCGACTCCTCAACATAAGATAAATCCTTGTCCAACTAGACTGAGCTGAAATCCAACTCATGAGACGGATCGCCATGATACTTCCGGAGCATCAAAACATGGAATACTGGATGAACTCCTGCTAGGCTAGGAGGCAAGGCAAGCTCATAAGCAACCTCCCTAACACGTCGCAACACCTCAAATGGGCCGATAAACCTTGTGCTTAGCTTGCCCTTCTTTCCAAGCCTCATAGCACCCTTCATAGGTGACACCCGGAGCAAGACCCGTTCCCCAACCATGAATGCAACATCGCGAACCTTCCGATCCGTATAACTCTTCTATTGGGATTGGGTTATGCGAAGTCGCTCCTGAATCACCTTAACCTTTTCCAAAGCATCCTGAACCAAGTCTGTGCCTAATAGCCTAGCCTCGCCCGGCTCGAACCAACCCATTGGAGACTGACGCCGCCTACCATACAGAGCCTCAAATGGTGCCATCTGGATGTTCGACTGATAACTATTGTTTTAGGCAAACTCCGTAAGTGACAAGAACTGATCCCGCGAACCTCCAAACTCCATCACACACACACACTAGGCATATCTTTTAATATCTGAATAGTGCGCTCGGACTGTCCATCCTTCTGAGGGTGAAATGCTTTGCTCAGCTTCACTCGAGTACCCAACTCATGTTGTATGGCCCTCCAGAACCGTGATGTAAACTGTGTACCCCGGCCAGAGATGATATATACCGGTATGCCATGAATCGTGACGATCTCGCAGATATAAATTCGAGCCAGCTGCTCGAAAGAATAGGTAGTCATCACAAGAAGGAAATGAGCTGACTTGGTCAACCTATCCACAATTACCCAAACTGCATCAAACTTCCGCTGGGTCCGTGGAAGTTCAACCAAGAAATCCATAGTGATCCGCTCCCATTTTCACTCCGGAATCTCTAACTTCTGAAGCAACCCTCCTGGCCGCTGATGCTCATACTTCACCTGCTGGAAATTTAGACACCGAACTATATACTTCACTATGTCCTTTTTCATCCTCCTCCACCAGTAATGCTGCCTCAAGTCCTGGTACATCTTCGCGGCACCCAGATGAATGGAGTACCGTAAACTGTGAGCCTCCTGGAGAATCAACTTACGCAACCCATCTACATTGGGCACACACAGCCTGCCCTGCATCCTCAATGCACCACCATCCCCAATAGTGACCCCCTTAGCATCACCGTGCTGAGCCGTGTCCTTAAGGACAAGCATATGGGGTCATCATACTTACGCTCCCTGATATGATCATAAAGAGAAAACCGAGAGACCACACAAGCCAATACTCAACTCGACTCAGAAATATCGAATCTCACAAACTGGCTGGCTAAGGCCTGAACATCCAACGCCAATGGCCTCTCTGCTGCTAGTAGATATGCTAAACTCCCCAAACTCTCTGCCCAGTGACTTAAGCATCGGCCACCACATTGGCCTTCCCCATATGGTACAAAATGGTGATATCATAGTCCTTAAGTAGCTCCAACCACCTCCGCTGATGCAAGTTAAGATCCTTTTACTTGAACATGTGCTGCAAACTCCGATGATCGGTGTAAATCTCACAAGGGAAACCATACAAATAGTGCCGCCAAATCTTCAAGGCATGAACGATAGATGCTAACTCCAGGTCATGGACATGATAGTTCTTTTCATGCACCTTCAGTTGTCTAGACGCATAGGCAATCACCCTACCATCCTGCATCAACACCGCACCGAGACCAAACCGCGACACATCACAATATATAGTATAAGATCCTGAACCTGTTGGTAATACCAATACCGGGGCTGTAGTCAAAGTTGTCTTGAGCTTCTGAAAGCTCTCCTCACACTCCTTTGTCCACCTGAACGGAGCACCCTTCTGGGTCAGCCTGGTTATTGGTGCTGCAATAGATGAGAATCCCTCAACAAAACGACGGTAATACCCTGCCAAACCAAGAAAACTCCGAATCTCCATAACTGATGATGGTCTAGGCCAATTCTGCACTGCTTCCACCTTCTTCGGATCCACCTTGATCCCATCTCGTAATTTTGCATCTAGCCAAAACTCGCCAAAACTCGCACTTTGAAAATTTTGCGTATAACTTCTTTTCTCTCAAGGTCTGAAGCATAGTCCTCAAGTACTGCTCATGATCCTCCCGAGTCCGGGAGTACACCAAAATGTAGTCAATAAACACAATGATGAAAGAGTCAAGATAAGGCCGGAACACACTGTGCAACAAGTGCATAAAAGATTTTGGGGCATTGGTCAGCCCAAATGACATTACAAGGAACTCGTAGTGACCATACCGAGTCCTGGAAGCGGTCTTCGGGATATCTGGCTCTCGAATCTCCAACTGATGATAGGCAAAACATAAATCAATCTTGGAAAACACCTTGGCACCCTGTAGCTGATCAAATAAATCATCAATACAAGGCAATAGATACCTGTTCTTCACTGTAACATTGTTCAGCTGGCGATAATCAATGCACATATGCATAGAACCATCCTTTTTCTTCACAAACAAGATAGGAGCACCCCAAGGTGACACACTGGGCCGAATGAAGCCCTTATCAAGCAACTCTTGTAACCGCTCTTTCAATTCCTTCAACTCAGGAGGAGCCATACGATGCGGAGGAATAGAGATGGGATGAGTGACTGGAAACAAATCAATGCCAATATCAATATCTCTGTCGGGCGGCATGACCGAAAGATTAACTGGAAACACATCTGGAAAGTCCCTTAGTACTGGGACTGACTCAACTGTAGGGGAATCAATACTGACATCTCTCACATAAGCTAGATATGCGTCACACCCCTTCTCAACCATTCGTTGAGCTTTAAAAATGAAATAACTCTGTTGGGAGTATACTCTAAGGTACCTCTCTACTCTAATCACGGTAATCCTGGCATAGCCAGCGTCACGATCTTAGCGTGACAATCAGGAATATCATAATGGGGTGACAACCAGTCCATGCCCAAGATAACATCAAAGTCTACCATACTGAGCAATAATAAATTGGCTCTGGTCTCAAAACCACTAAGAGGAATCAAACACGACCGATACACACAGTCCACAACAAGAGAATCTCCCACAGGAGTAGACACAAAAATAGGGGAACTCAAGGAATCACGAGATACACCCAAATACGGGGCAAAATAAGAGGACACATAGGAATAAGTGGAGCCTGGATCAAATAAAGCTGACACATCTCTATGACAGACCAGAACAATACATGTAATGATAGAGTCAGAAGCAACTACCTTTGTACGAGCTGGAAGAGCATAATATCTGGCCTGTCCTTCCCCTCTAGGGCGACCTCGACCTCTCCGACCTCTACCTCGAGCTGGCTGGGCATGTGGGGCGGTAGCTGGTGGTGGATCATAGCTTGAGGACCCAGTGGAGCACGCGGTGGATGAGAAGTCTATGAAGGTGCACCCCTCCTAAGTCTGGGGAAATCCCTCACCATATGGCAGGTGTCGCCACACTCAAAACAAGATCTTGGAGAGCGTGGCTGCTGTGACTGGCTCGGTCCAGGTCTGCTTGACTGACCACTAAAAGCACCCCATGCAGGAGGCGCACTAGACACTGGCGGTGCATACTAAGGTTCCTGGGGTCTAGAAGGGGCCGCTATACCACTGGCGGCTGGAAGAGCTGAATGAACGAGGCGACTTACATAACCCCTACCATGGCAAACTGCAGCTGGGGCACGAGTACCACTGTAAGTTCCAGACTCTCGAGGCCTCTTGGCCTTCCTCTCCTCTCTATCCCATGCGAGCATGCCATCCAATATCCTAGCAATACTCACAACTTGCTGGTAAGAAATATCCATCTCCAGCTCCTTGACCATACTAATCCTGATACTGGGGTCGAGTCCCTCAATAAACCGATGAAGCCTCTCTCGAACTGTGGCAACCAAGGCCGGTGCATGTCGGGCCAAATCACTGAAGCGAACTGCATACTCTGACACAGTCATAGCACCCTGGCACAACTGCTCAAACTCCGCGCGTCATGCGTTTTTGAGACTATGGGGAACATACTCCCTCAAGAATATGTCTGAGAACTGAGTCCATGTAAGTGAAGCTACCTCAGCCGGACTACTCAACTCATAAGCGCCCCACCACTGATAGGCTGCTCCTCTAAGCTGGTATGTAATAAAAGAAACCCCACTCGACTTTGCTATACCCATAGTGCGAAGAGTACGGTGACACTTCTCTAGAAAACCCTGGGCATCCTCTGACGCCAATCCACTGAAGGTAGGAGGGCATTACTTCTTTTACCTCTCAAGTCTGAGTTGCTCCACCTCAGAAACTGCTACCCTATCGTCGGGCTGAGCTGGAGCTACTGGCTACATCGGTAAAATCTTCGGAACCTGGTCGACCTGAACTCGCTGTTCTGGAGTACCAGCAATGAGGGTTTGTGCTCCTCCCCCGGCCTGAGATGTGGCAGGTGCAAGTGGAATCAATCCAGCCTGAGCTAAGGTGCTGAACATGCTCATGAACTGAGCTAGAATCTCTTGGAGGGTTGGTTCAGCAACAGGTACCTCAGGTGCCTGCTCTCTAGCTGGATCTACTTGGGGCTCCTCTGTCGCAGCTCGCGTGGATGATCTGGTTGCACCGCGTGGACGTCCTCGGCCTTTACCCTGGCCCCGGCCTCTCGCAGCTCTAGCAGGGGGCATGGGTGCCTGGTCATCAGATCCACCTGTACGTGTCCTCACCATATGTGAGAGAATAGAATATAGAAGTTTAGAATTACAAAGTCAACAATTTCGCACGACAAGGAATCAAGGAAGTGTAATTTTCCTAACAGTTACATAGCCTCCCGAAGATAAATACAGACGACTCTGTACCGATCCGCGAGACTCTACTAAACTTGCTTGTGACTCACGATACCTATGAACCTAGAGCTCTTATACCAACTAGTCACGACCCAAATTCCCTTCGTATAACATCTTGATGGCACCTAGTTCCTACGACTAGGTAAGCCTAACAAATTTCGGAGAATAACAAAACAAAAGTAAAACTTGGCAACAAATATCAGTGGATAACTGAATAACTAGTAACAATGCCGCTCGGCATGTATAATAACCAATACTCTAAAAATACACAGTCTTCCCAAAACCCAAAATAACGTAAGTCACAAACTACAGAAGGAAAATAGTATCTCTATACACCAAAGTCTAATAAAAGGAATACAGGAAGCGTTTGACATAGGGGAGAATAGAGGGAGACTCCTAGGTCTGCGGACGCGAGCATGTGTACCTTGAAGTCTCCTAAATAGCAACAAATGCACAACTAATAGCGAGGCTGGTATGATAAACCTGGATCTGCACACGAAAACATGTGCAGAAGAGTAGCATGAGTACACCATAATGGTACCCAGTAAGTGCCAAGCCTAACCTCGGTTGATTACTGACGAGGTCAGGTCAGGCCAACTGGAAAATAATAAATAAGGCAGGAGAATAAAAAGTATAATAAGAGACTAGAATATAACAAAAGGAAACACAGCAAGGCAACAGTACAACACATAGGGATAAATAGCAGGGGATCTCCAGAGATACCGTCTCGTAGTCCCAAAATAAATATATAGGGAGAACTCCCGAGGTACCGCCTCGTAGTCTCAATAGTAAATATACAGGGAGAATTCTCGAGGTACCGCCTCGTAGTCTCAAAAGTAAATGTGCAGGGAAAACTCCCGAGGTACCACTTGGTACTCTCAAAAGTAAATGTGCAGGGAGAACTCCCAAAGAACCGCCTCGTAGTCTCAAAAGTAAACACACATATCAAACCGATAAATGTAACAATTAACAACAAGATTTCTACAGTTATACTGATAAAGAACAAGGAAAAGCAGGAAATCAACTAGGTATGCTTCACAGAAAGAAAATAAGCAGTTAAAGCACATAGACATGCGATATTAGACTAAACAGGATAACTACACATATTGGAATAACTCAATTAAGAATGAAAATAGACTAATACTCATTTAAACGGTATAATTCAAATTAAAGGACAAACAGGTTGCTACTCAGTAAAATAAATCGGGTTTTACAAAAAATAGCCCGTGTACATACTCGTTACCTCACGTACACGGCGCTCACATATCACAACAGTACCAAATCCCAAGGGGATTCCCCCCACAAGGTTAGGTAAGCCACTTACCTCGAACCAAGCTCAATCAATCGGTAATAATGCCCTTTTCACGAATATCCGACTCCGAATGGCCCAAATCTAGCCAAAATCAATTACATACTATAAATACAACTATAAGAAACTAATATAATTAATGAAATCAAAGCTAAAGCAAGAAATTAGAAAATCGCCCCAAAAAGTCAACCCGGGCCCACATCTCGGAATTGGGTAAAAGTCACAAAGTATGAACACCCATTCACTCACGAGTTCACTCGTACCAAAATTATCCTAATCCGATATTAAATCCCAATCAAAACTCAAAACCTTAGTTGAAAAACTTCTCCCAAATTTCTCAACCAAATTCCTTAATTAAATGATGAAATAAACTATAGATTAGTGGAAAATAATCATTAACGAGTTAAGAATCATTACCCCAAAGTTCTCTATGAAAAATCCTTGAATTATCGCCTCAATCCGAGCTCTCAAAAACCCAAAATGTAAATGAGATCAAATGCTCGAAATTTTCCCTTTTCTGCCCAGCGATCTCGCACCTGCGGACCTCTAGTCGCACCTGCGATGCTGCACCTGCAGAAATTCCATTGCAGGTGCAGAAATGACTTAAGAGGGCTGGGTCCGCTTCTGCGACGAGGTGGTTTCACCTGCGCGCCCGCTTCTGTGTTCCTTTCACCGCTCATGCGAGTCCACTTCTGCGGTCCCAGTTGGGCAGGCCCATAATCGCTTCTGCGGCTCGATGGCAATTTCTGCTGTGCCACACCTGCGGCCCAAAATGCGCATGTACGATTACACCAGGTGCAACAACTTCAGCCAATCCAACACTATTTCCAAATGATCTGTTAACCACTCGAAATCAACCCGAGGCCCCCGGGACCTCAACGAAATATACTAACAAGTCCTAAACATCATACGAACTTAGTCGAGCCCTCAAATCACATCAAACAATGTTAAAAACACAAATCACCTTCCGATTCAAACTTAATGAACTTGAAACTTTAAATTTCTACAACCGATGCCGAAATCTATCAAATCACGTCCGATTGACCTTAAATTTTGCACACAAGTTATAATTGACATTACGGACCTACTTCAACTTCCGGAATCGGAATCCGACCCCGATATCAAAAAGTCCACTTTCGGTCAAACTTCCCAAAAATTCAACTTTCTCCATTTCAAGCCTAATTTAGCTACAGACCTCCAAAACATAATCCAGACACGCTCCTAAGTCCAAAATCATCTAACGGATTTAACAGAACCGACGAAACTCCATTCCGGAGTCGTCTTCGCACAGTTCCAACTATGGTCAAAATCTTAGAACTTTAGCTACAACTTTAGGGACTAAGTGTCCCAAATTACTCCAGAACCACAAACAAAACCTCCCGGCAAGTGACATATGCAGAAAAAGATACGGGAAAAGGAGTAAATAGGGGATCAGGACTAATACACTTAAAACGACCGGTCGGGTCGTTACAGTGAGTGACTGTTACTATGAGAGGATGCATTGATGTCATTATTGTTGCATTTCAGTTGTCATATATCACTGTTTTGGAAATTTCTGAAAGACATTATCTTCTGTTTCAGTCGAAGTTGATATGAAATTACTGTGAAATTTTAAATGTTAAACTTGAGAGCATGCCTACCCTTTTATGTTGAAAATTACTGTATTTGGACTTAGCTGTGAAGCTCGTCACTACTTTCAGTTCTTATTTATTATTGTTACTTACTGAGTTGGTTGTACTCATACTACACCCTGCACTTCGTGTGCAGATTCAGGTGATCTCGGACACAATGGGTGTTGATTCTTTCGCACAGTTGATTTTTCGGAGATTCAGAGGTAGCTGTTGTGTTTCGCAAACCTTGTCTCTCCTTCCCTTTATCCTTGTTTAATGTATTTGGTCTCAGACTATTGTAGATCGTATTTTCCAGACTTGTGATGTATAGATGCTCATGTACTCAGTGACACCGGATTTTGGGAGTGTATTTATATCCAGTATTTATGGGATTTTCTCTTAAACTTAATTATTATATTTTCCGTATTTAAAAATAATTATGGGTTATTGATGTTGTCAGCTTGCTTAGTATTGAGATAGGCACTATCACGACGGGTAAGATTTTGGGTCGTGACAACTTGAGGCAGGCAAGATTTGTTCTTAGCGTTCGCGAGAGGGGTATCACATTCGCGAAGAGGAGCTGGGGGCAGACGAGGTTGTTCATCGCGTTCGCGATTGGGTATCACGTTCGCGAAAGGGAAAAATAGTTGGTGAGGATTTTTGCATTCGCGTTCATGAAGGTTCACCCAGTAAAGCATCGCGTTCGCGAGCTGTGTCTCACTTTCGCGAAGGCCAATGTTTGGTCAGCACAATTTTGTGCTTTGCGAACGCGAGGGACCTGTCGCGTTCGCGAAGAAGGAATGCCTGGATAGAATGTTTAAGTTCTGAAAATAGGACTTCGTCCCATTTTCCATTTTTGATGGACTGGAGCTCGGGAAGAGGCAATATTTGGGAGATTTTCAAGAAAAACAACAGGGTAAGTGTTCTTAACTCATTATTGGTCAAATTACCCGAATCCATGGTTGTTTTTAATATTTAATGGGTGAATTAAGTTGAAAAGTTTAGAAAATCCTCTTGATTTAATTTGAAAATTTGAGGGTCGAGTTGATATCGGAATTAGGTAAAATTGGTATGGTTAGACTCGTGGTTGAATGTGCATTCAGATTTTGTAACTTTTGTCGGGTTCCGAGACTTGGGTCCCCTGGGCGATTTTTGGGTGAGATTTTGGATTTTGATGGAAAATTTATATTTTCATATGGAATTAATTCCTATAATTTTTATTGACTGAATCGGATTATTTGTGGCTAGATTCGAGGCGTTTGGAGGCCGAATCGCGAGGCAAAGACATTGCAGAATAAAGAATTACACTGTTTGAGGTAAGTAATAATTCTAAATTTGATCCTGGAGGTATGAAACCCCGGATTATGTGTTATGTGACTGGTTGTGAGGTGACGCACATACTAGGTGACGGGCGTGTGGGCATGCACTATAGGAATTGTGACTTGGTGAATTCCATGGAACTGTGTAGTTGAATAATCTGTTGATATCCGTATATTTTTCACGTATTTAGAGAAATTAATCTGTAAATCATGTTTAAACTATGTGTTGACATTGTTGGGATCCATAGAGGCCGTGTACATGTTGAATTATCTACTAAATTTCTGTTTCATACTCAATCACGATTTTTACTCGCATATTATATCTTAGTCTCTCTTATTCATTATTGATGCATCATATCATTGATTTTGGGCTGCTTATCATGATTCTGAGAGCCCGAGAGACTGGAGAGGTTGATGAATGAGTGAGGCCGAGGGTCTAATTGTGAGGATATTTATGGGATCGGGCTGCATGCCGCAGCATGTTTCATTGATTTATGCCATGATTGGATTGTTATACCGAGTGCTGAATGATTGAGAGGAATGCGTGATTGTCAGGAATGAGTGACTATGAGGAAAGAGTGATTGTGAGGTTGGAGTGAATGGGAGGAGTGAGTGACTGTTACTCTGAGAGGATGCATTGATTTCATTATTGCTGCATTTCAGCTATCATATATCACTGTTTTGAAAATTTCTGAAAGATATTATCTTCTGTTTCAGTCGAAGTTGATATGAAATTACTGTAAAATTTTATATGTTGAACTTGAGAGCATGCCTACCTTTTTATGTTGAAAATTACTGTATTTGGACTTATCTGTGAAGCTCGTCACTACTTTCAGTTCTTATTTATTATTATTACTTACTGAGTTGGTTGTACTCATACTACACCCTGCACTTCGTGTACAGATCCGGGTGATCCTGGATGTAATGCCCCGTAAACTTTCGCCAAGAAATTTAAGGTTTCGTAGTGCCAAGGTAGGCTAATGTATTGTAGGGGTGGGCATAATACCGACCGAACCGAAAATTTCGGTTTATTCGGTTTTGATTTTTCGATTTTTCAGTTTATTCGATCGGTTTGCGGTTTATAGTTTTAAAAATTTCGGTATTCGGTTTGGTGGTAGGTTTTAATAGTTTGATTTTCGGTTAAACCGAAAACCGAATTGTTGCTTCTGTTGATATGTTGCTTCTGTTGAGATGTTAAACCGACACACGTTCTTAATTAATTTAGGTTAAAGTACTATTTTCAACCTAAAAGAAAAGGAAAAATAAATTACTAAAGATATTACTCCTCTTAAATAAAGGGGTGTGAAAACTAGAATAGTTACGAACTTGGAATATTCTTCATATATTAGTTGTACTTATATAGTATGTTTATATAGGCAATGATGAGATAGATGCCTAGAAATTATTTTTTAGAATTTAGTAGATCTTACGTTGAGATAAATACCATAAGATGCACTTGATCTTGACGTGGGGAAGATCTCAGGGAATCCCACTGCAAAAATATTCGCATGAGAATTAATTGTAATAATAAAACCTTCAGTCTACTTGTTACATTGTCCTTATTTTTCTGATTTGATTTTTATTCATCATGTAATCTCAAAAAGACACATCCTTTTTTTATTTTTTATTAGGCAGTTTTTCTTTCTCTATTTGAAATAGAGTGAATGGGCAGTTTGCTGTTCTACCCAATTTTTCTAGCTATGTTTTTTGCTATTGACAGTAGAAGCACTTGCATCGGCTGCAAAAAGTAATCTATTTTCGTTGTTTCGTACTATTTTTGTCACGGCTTGAAACCAAAAATCGAACCGATTAAACTGAACCGAATATGAATAAACCGAATCGAACCGAACCGAACCGAAGTTATTATGGTTCGGTTTTGGTTATTAAAATCACAACCCGAAAATCGAATTAACCGAACCGAAATTCTACAAAACCGAACCGAACCGACCGATGTCCACCCCTAATGTATTGTATTTTCAGACTTATTAGGTTGAACAGTGCGTTGGGGAGTTGAATCATTTCGACCTCGAAGCTAGGTCTGTAGCGCGCTAGACCGTGCTATATCCCTTGCGAAGCCAGGTCTGTAGCGGCTAGACCGTGCTGTATCCCTCACGAAGCCTGGTATGTAGCTTGCTATAGAGCTCGCGAAGCCTGATATTTAGCTCGCTATAGAACTCGCGAAGCCTGGTATTTAGCTCGCTACAGAGCTCGCGAAGCCTGGTCTGTAGCTCGCTACAGAGTATGCCTAGCCTGGTGTGTAGCCCGGTCCGAAAATTTAGAGAGTTTTTATAACCCGACCCCCTATTTCATTTAACTCTTTTAGTGTTCATATTTTGGGTATTGTTCTGGTATTTTAGAGAGATGGGAGAGCGATTCTAGAGAGAGGAAAGGAAGGACTAAGGATTTCACTACTCTACCTTGAATCAAACCTTGAAAACGCATCAAAGGGTTGTTAGAGCTTCAAAGAGGTAAGAATTTATTTCCCCAATCCTTTAATTTCGAAATCCAACTAGAAATAAGTAATTAGTAAGATGATTCTTGGATGTGAGAGTATTAGTTATACATGCTTGTACCAATAAGGTTTGTGGGAAGATTGTTGAGTTCAAATGGGTAAAGATTGAGTTAGAAATGGTAGAAATCTTCAAAGACTTTAATTGAGGATTTGGAAGGCAATCCGATATCGGATTTCGATAATTTTTGTATGATTAAACTCGTATCGAAACGAGTGTTCGAATTTTATGAGTTTTTTCAAGATTCGAGACGTGGGTCCCAATGTTGATTTTTAAAATAATTTTCAGATTTTAATCCGAAAAATTTGTAATTTCATATGGAATTAGTTCCTACGATTCGTGTTGAGTATGTTGAATTGTTTGTGATTAGATTTGAATCTTTCATACACAAATTCGTGAGGCAAAGGTTTATTGGAATCTTGAATTTAGTTGCAAAGTGAGGTAAGTGTCGTGGTTAATGTTGACTTGGGGGAGTAGGACTTATTTGTCTATTTGCTACGTGATTTAATGTGTGGGTATAACGTATATGTGAGGTGACGAGTACTTATGCGTTGTGGTTGAGTCAAAGCATGCATGTTGAATTTGTTTATTGAGAATAATTGCCTATTTAATTAAGATATTCCTGCTTAAGTTTATTATTGATTATTTGATCATTATTCATTTTAAAAAATGCTGAATATTTTGGAAGGTGAAGTCGGTATTCTGGTATTGAATTGATTGATAAGTGTATATCCCCGTATCTAAATACTCTTCTGAATTTATATTATTATTTTCATGGTAAGGAAGAGTGTAAAAGCACGAAGGGTGATGCCGTGTCATTTTTATCATTTATACTATCATTGCCATGGTGAGAAAGAGTGTAAAAGCACGAAGGGTGTTACCGTGTCACTTTTGAGTGTAAAAGCACGAAAGGTGTTACCGTGTCACTTTTGAGTGTAAAAGCACGAAGGGTGATGCCGTGCCATTTTCAGAGAGTGTAAGAGCACGAAGGGTGATGCCGTGCCAAAAGAGATTTAAAGCACGAAGGGTGATGCCGTGCCAAAAGAGATTTAAAGCACGAAGGGTGATGCCATGCCAATTACTATTATTTATTTATCAGTTTATGGGAGGAATGAGAGTAAAAACACGAAGGGTGGTGCCATACGATTTTCATATCATCAGTTGCTCATTTTATTGTTGAGGAATTATTTGGCTGCTAAGTGGTCCCCCTTCGCATGTTCCCTCCCAAATTTATAAAGTGTTATTTATTGTTTTATTGTTGCTTCGTATTTGTATATACTTGTACAAGTTATTTACGTACGTGTCCTGTCATAGCCTCGTCACTACTTCGTCGAGGTTAGGCTCGACACTTATGGAGTACATGAGGTCGATTGTACTCATACTACTCTCTGCACTTCTTGTGGTGATTTTGGAGTTAGTCCCAGTAGCGTACCATAGAAGTCCCCTTCTATCTTATCTCAGCTGTGTATTATCTTTAAAACATCTTAAATTTTATTCAGACCTTTATTTGTATTATTCTAGTAGCTCGTGCATTTGTGACACTAGATTCGGGGATGTATTTTGTTAATTCGTGTAATGACCCGGTCGGTCGTTTTGAGAGTAATAGCCCCGATCCCCTATTTACTAGTTTTTTCCATATCTTGTTTTGCTTAAGTGACTTACTGGGAGGTTTTGTTTTGGTTTCTGAGTGTTTTGGGATACTTAGTCCCTACATGGAGGTTTAAGCCTTAGGATTTGGACCGTAGTCGGAATTGTATGGAGACGACTGCGAAATAGAATTTTATCGGTTCCGTTAGCTCCGTTAGGTGATTTTGGAATTAGAGGCGTGTACGGATTGTGTTTTGGAGGTCTGTAGCTCATTTAGGCTTGAAATGGCTAAAATAGGAAATTAGATTTGGAAGTTTGATCAGGGAGTTGACTTTTTGATATCGGGGTCGAAATCTAGTTCCGAAAATTTTCATAGCTCCGTTATGTTATTTATGACTTGTGTGCAAAATTTGAGGTCAATCAGACTTAATTCGATAGGTTTTGGCATCGAATATAGAAGTTGTAAATTCTTAAGTTTCATTAAGCTTGAATTTGGGTGTGAATTGTGATTTTAGCGTTGTTTGATGTGATTTGAGGTTTTAAATAAGTTTGTATGATTTTTAGGACTTGTTGGTACTTTTGGTTGAGGTCCCGAAGGCCTCGGGTGAGTTTCAGATGGTTAACGGATCAATAGTTAGACTTAAACAGCAGCTGCAAAAGCTGTTGCAATTTTCTTCTGTTGGAAATGTAGAAACCGAGCCTAGAAAACTCGATCCCAGGATCGAAGCCCAGAAATCAAGCCCAGGGTCAAAGGTCAGGGTCGAGGGCTAGGATCGAAGCCAGGGTCGAGGCTTAGGATCAAGAGCCATGATCGAGGGCCATGATCGAAGACCAGAATTGAGGGCCATGATCGAAGGCCAGGATCGAAGCCATGATCGATGCCTAGGATCGAAGGTCAGGATCGAGGCCCAAGATCAAAGCCATGATCGAGGGACATGATCGAAGCCTTGATCGAGGCAGGACCGAGGGCTGCCTGGACAGAATTATAAAACAGGGGACTTCGTCCCCTGTGCCATTATTGACGAATTAGAGCTTGGGAGAGGCGATTTTTGGAAGATTTTCAGAGAACACATCGGAGTAAGTGTTCTTAACTCAATTATGGTTAGATTACCCGAATCCATCATTTGTTTTCACCATTTAATTAGTGTTTTGAGATTGAAATTTGGAAAAATTATAGAAATCTCATAGAAACGAATTTTTGAGATTTCGGTGTCGATTGAGAGTCGGATTTGAGTAAATCTGGTATGGTTGGACTCATAATTGAATGGGTTGTCGTATTTTGTTAGTTTCGCCGGATTCTGAGACATGGGCCCAACTGGCGATTTTTGAGTTAATTTCGGATTGTTATAGAAAAATGTAATATTTTCTTATGAAATTGATTCCTATAATTTTTGTTGACTGTATCGAATTATTTTGGCTAGATTCTAGCCATTCAGAGTCGGATAATCGTGGAAAAGGCATTCTTACTGATTGAGTGAGCTTGGTTCGAGGTAAGTGGTTTGCCTAACTTTGTGTGGGGGAACTCCCCGTAGGATTTGTACTATTTTTGATCTATGAGCGCCGTGTACGTGAGGCGACGAGTACGTACACAGGCTAATTGGGTTAAAAAAACCGATTTTTCTACTAAGTAATAACCCGATTTCCTTCTTATTTGAGTTCCATCAACATGTGTGGTATCCGACTTGACTAGAATAGCATGCCTTCTTGCCTTAACTGTTTGCTTGAACTACGTGCATCATGTTTAGTGAATATACTTGTCTTTCCTTAACTGGTACTTAGGTTGAACTGTAGAATTTCGTGCTGTAACTATTGAATTCTATTATTTGGCTGCATATTTACTTTGGGACTACGGAACGGTATTCCGGGACATCCCCCCTGTACTGCATATTTATTTTGGGACCACGGAATGGTATTCCGGGAGATCCCCCTATACTGCATATTTACTTTAGGACTACGGAACGGTATTCCGGGAGATCCCCCTGTACTGCATATTTACTTTGGGACTACGGAATGGTATTCCGGGAGATCCCCCTATACTGCATATTTACTTTAGGACTACGGAACGGTATTCCGGGAGATCCCCCTGTACTGCATATTTACTTTGGGACTACGGAATGGTATTCCGGGAGATCCCCCTGTTCTGCACATTTACGTTGGGACTACGAGACGGTATCTCATGAAATCCCCTGTTGTTATCTCTGTGTACTCAGCTGTTGTATTCCATGATTTCATTCTTGTTAAATTTCAGTATTTATTTTACTGCGGTATTTCATTCTATCTTGTGTTATTATATATATACTAGTAGGGCCCTGACCTGACCTCGTCACTACTCGACCGAGGTTTGGCCTAGCACTTATTGGGTACCGATTGTGGTGTACTCATGCTACTCTTCTGCACATGTTTTTTGTGTGCAGATCCAGGTACTTCTTATCAGCCGCACTACTAGTGAGCCGGGACAACTTTGGAGATTGCAAGGTATATTTGCCGCGTCCGCAAACCTCGGAGTCCCCTTCTACTATTCCCCATGTTTATTATCTTCCGTATTTCTTTTGATAGACTCTGATGTATAAAAACACTAGATTTTCCTCCTGTAGTTTGTGATTCACGACGTTCTGGGTTTTGGGAATGCTGTGTAGTATATTGAGGAGTTAGTTGTTAAATTTATGTTTTCATTTCATTTATTCCGCAAAATATTAGGCTTACCTAGTCATAATGACTAGGTGCCGTCATGCCGTCATACGGAGGGGAAATTGGGTCGTGACAAGTTGGTATCAGAGCTCTAGGTTCATAGGTGTCGTGAATCACAAACCGGATTATTAGAGTCTCGCGGATCGGTACAGATACGTCTGTACTTATCTTCGGGAGGCTATGGAACAGTTAGGAAAATTTCACTACTTTGATTCCTTGTTGTGCGAAAATTGTTGACTTCAAAAAATTCTAAACTTCTGTATTCTATTCTCTCACAGATAAAGAAGGACACGTACAAGCGGATCTGATGACCAGGCACTCGCGCCTCCTGCTAGGGCCCCGAGAGGCCGGGGCTGGGGTAGAGGTCGAGGACATCCACGTGGTGTAGCCATAGCACCCGCACGAGCTGCTACAAAGAAGCCCCCAGTAGTTCCAGCTGGAGGGCAGACACCTGAGGTACCTGTTTCTGCACCAGCCCTCCAGGAGACTCTAGCCCAGTTTCTGAGCATGTTCAGCACCTTAACTCAGGCTGGATTGATCCCACTTGCTCCTGCCACATCTCAGGCCAGGGGAGGAGCACAGACTCCCATCGCTGGTACTCCAGAGCAGCAGGTTCCGATCGACTAGGTTCCAGAGATTGTACCAATGCAGCCGGTAGCTCCAGCTCAGCTCGAGGTCAGGGCAACAACTTCTAAGGTGGAGCAGCTCAGACTTGAGAGGTACAAGAAGTACCACCCACCTACATTCAGTGGATTGGCTACTGGTGATGCTCTGGGTTTTCTGGAGGAGTTTCATCGTATTCTCCTTACTCTGGGCGTAGCGGATACAAGCGAGGTTTCTTTTACTACATTCCAACTTAGAGGAGCAGCCTATCAGTGGTGGCGTGCTTATGAGCTGAGTAGTCCAGATGAGGTAGTTTCACTTATATGGACTCAGTTCTCGAACATGTTTTTGAGAGAGTATTCCCCTCAAAGCCTCAGGGACTCATGGCGTGTGTCAGAGTATGCAGTCAGTTTCAGTGCTTTGGTCTGACATGCACCGACCTTGGTTGCCACAATTTGAGAGAGGGTTCGATGGTTTATGGAGGGACTCCACCCCAGTATCTGGATTAGTATGGCCAGGGAGTTGGAGATAGATATTTACTATCAGAGGCCGAGGCCGGGGTAGAGGTCGAGGACGTCGATGTGGTGTAGCCAGAGCACCCGCACGAGCTGCTACAGAGAAGCCCCCAGTAGTTCCAGCTGGAGGGCAGACACCTGAGGTACCTGTTTCTGCACCAGCCCTCCAGGAGACTTTAGCCCAGTTTCTGAGCATGTTCAGCACCTTAACTCAGGCTGGATTGATCCCACTTGCTCCTGCCACATCTCAGGACAGGTGAGGAGCACAGACTCCCATCGTTGGTACTCCACAGCAGTGGGTTCTGATCAACCAGGTTCCAGAGATTGTACCAATGCAGCCGGTAGCTCCAGCTCAGCTCGAGGTCAGGGCAACAACTTCTGAGGTGGAGCAGCTCAGACTTGAGAGGTACAAGAAGTACCACCCACCTACCTTCAGTGGATTGGCTACTGATGATGCTCAGGGTTTTCTGGAAGAGTGTCATCGTATTCTCCTTACTCTTGGCGTAGCAGATACGAGCGAGGTTTCTTTTACTACATTCCAGCTTAGAGGAGTAGCCTATCAGTGGTGGCGTGCTTATGAGCTGAGTAGTCCAGATGAGGTAGTTTCACTTACATGGACTTAGTTGTCGGACATGTTTTTGAGAGAGTATGCCCCTCAGAGCCTCAGGGACTCATGGCGTGTGTCAGAGTATGCAGTCCGTTTCAGTGATTTGGCCCGACAAGCACCGTCCTTGGTTACCACAATTCGAGAGAGGGTTCGATGGTTTATGGAGGGACTCCACCCCAGTATCCGGATTAGTATGGTCAGGGAGTTGGAGATGGATATTTACTATCAGAGGCCGGGGACGGAGTAGAGGTCGAGGACGTCCACGTGGTGTAGCCAGAGCACCCGCACGAGCTGCTATAGAGAAGCCCCCAGTAGTTCCAGCTGGAGGGCAGACACCTGAGGTACCTCTTTCTGCACCAGCCCTCCAGGAGTCTCTAGCCCAGTTTCTGAGCATGTTCAGCACCTTAACTCAGGATGGATTGATCCCACTTGCTCCTGCCACATCTCAGGCCAGGGGATGAGCACAGACTCCCATCGGTGGTACTCCAGAGCAGCGGGTTCTGATCGACCAGGTTCCATAGATTGTACCAATGCAGCCGGTAGCTCCAGCTCAGCTCGAGGTCAGGGCAACAACTTCTGAGGTGGAGCAGCTCAGACTTGAGAGGTACAAGAAGTACCACCCACCTACCTTCAGTGGATTGCCTATTGATGATGCTCAGGGTTTTCTGGAAGAGTGTCATCGTATTCTCCTTACTCTTGGCGTAGCAGATACGAGCGAGGTTTCTTTTACTACATTCCAGCTTAGAGGAGTAGCCTATCAGTGGTGGCGTGCTTATGAGCTGAGTAGTCCAGATGAGGTAGTTTCACTTACATGGACTCAGTTCTCGGACATATTTTTAAGAGAGTATGCCCCTCAGAGCCTCAGGGACACATGGTGTGTGTCAGAGTATGCAGTTCGTTTCAGTGATTTGGCCCGACATGCACCGGCCTTGGTTTCCACAATTCGAGAAAGGGTTCGATGGTTTATGGAGGAACTCCACCCCAGTATCCGGATTAGTATGTCCAGGGAGTTGGAGATGGATATTTACTATTAGAGGCCGGGGCCGGGGTAGAGTTCGAGGACGTCCACGTTGTGTAGCCAGAGCACCCACACGAGCTGCTACAGAGAAGCCCCCAGTAGTTCCAGCTGGAGGGCAGACACCTGAGGTACCTGTTTCTGCACCAGACCTCCAGGAGACTTTAGCCCAGTGTCTGAGCATGTTCAGCACCTTAACTCATGCTGGATTGATCCCACTTGCTCCTGCCACATCTTAGGCCAGGGGAGGAGCACAGACTCCCATCGCTGGTACTCCAGAGCAGTAGGTTCCGATCGACCTGGTTGCAGAGATTGTACCAATGTAGCCGGTAGCTCCAGCTCAGCTCGAGGTCAGGGCAACAACTTCTGAGGTGGAACAGCTCAGACTTGAGAGGTATAAGAAGTACCACCCACCTACCTTCAGTGGATTGGCTACTGATGATGCTCAGGGTTTTCTGGAGGAGTGTCATCGTATTTTCCTTACTCTGGGCGTAGCGGATACGAGCGAGGTTTCTTTTACTACATTCCAGCTTAGAGGAGCAGCCTATCAGTGGTGGCGTGCTTATGAGCTAAGTAGTTCAGATAAGGTAGTTTCACTTACATGGACTCAGTTCTCGGATATATTTTTAAGAGAGTATGCCCCTCAGAGCCTCAGGGACTCATGGCGTGTGTCAGAGTATGCAGTTCGTTTCAGTGATTTAGCCCGACATGCACCTGCCTTGGTTGCCACTATTCGAGAGAGGGTTCAATGGTTTATGGAGTGACTCCACGCTAGTATCCGGATTAGTATGGCCAGGGAGTTGGAGATGGATATTTACTATCAGCAGGTTCTGAGTATTTCCAGGAGATTGGAAGGAATGCTTGCCTGGGATAGGGAGGAGAGGGAGGCCAAGATGTCTCGAGAGACTGGTTCTTATTCTGGTGCTTGTACCCCAGAAACTCACCATGGTAGGGGTTATGTGAGTTGCCCCATTCATTCATCTCTTCCAGCCGACATCGGTGTTCTAGCCCCTTTTAGGCCTCAAGAGCCTTATTATGCACTGCCAATATCTAGTGTGCCTCCTGTACGGGGTGTTCCTAGCGGCCAGTCCAGCAGATCTGGACAGAGCTAGTCGTAGTAGCCATGCACTCCCAGAGCTTGTTTTGAGTATGGTGACACTCGCCATATGGTGAGGGATTGCCCCAGGATTAGGAGGGGTGCACCTCCACAGACTTCTCAGCCACAACATGCTCCAATGGGTCCTCAGGCTATGATTACAGCACCAACTACTACCCCACCTGCTTAGCCAACCCGAGGTGGAGGTCGGGGAGGTAGTGGTCGCCCTAGAGGGGGAGGCTAGGCCAGATATTATGCCCTTCCTGCTCGTACAAAGGCAGTTACTTCTGATTGTGTCATTACAGGTATTGTTCCAGTCTATCATAGAGATGCATCGGTATTATTTGACTTAGGCTCTATATATTCCTATGTGTCCTCTTATTTGTCCCCATATTTGGGCGTATCTTGGGATTCTTTGAGTTTCCCTATTTATGTGTCTACTCCTGTGGGAGATTCTCTTGTTGTGGACCGCGTGTATTGGTCGTGTTTGATTGCTTTTAGTGGTTTTGAGACCTGAGCCGATTTATTATTACTCAACATGGTGGACTTTGATATTGTTTTAGGCATGGACTGGTTATCACCCCATTATGCTATTCTTGATTGTCATGCTAAGACCGTGATGCTGGCTATGCCAGGACATCCACGATTAGAGTGGAGAGGTACCTTAGAGTATACTCCCAGCAGAGTTATTTCATTTCTTAAAGCTCAACGAATGGTTGAGAAGGGGTGTGACGCGTATCTAGCATATGTGAGAGATGTCAGTATTGACACCCCTACAGTTAAGTCAGTTCCAGTAGTGAGGGACTTTACAGATGTATTTCCAGCTGATCTTCCGGGCATGCCGCCCGACAGAGATATTGATTTTTGCATTGATTTGCTACCGGGCACTCAACCCATCTCTATTCCTCCATATCATATGGCTCCTCCTGAGTTGAAGGAGCAGTTACAAGAGGTGCTTGATAAGGGCTTCATTCGGCCCAGTGTGTCACCTTGGGGCGCTCCTATCTTATTTGTGAAGAAGAAATATGGTTCTATGCGTATATGTATGGATTACCGCCAGTTGAACAAAGTCACAGTGAAGAACAGGTATCCATTGCCTCGTATTGATGACTTATTTGATCAATTACAGGGTGGCAGAGTGTTTTCCAAGATTGACTTATGCTCAGGCTATCATCAGTTGAAGATTGGGGAGCCAGATATCACGAAGACTGCTTTCAGGACCAGATATGGTCACTATGAGTTTCTTGTTATGTATTTTGGGGTGACCAATGCCCCAACAACTTTTATGCACTTGATGCATAGTGTCTTCCGGCCTTATCTTGACTCATTCGTCATTATGTTTATTGACGGCATTTTGGTGTACTCCCGGACTCGGGAAGATCACGAGCAGCACTTGAGGACTGCACTTCAGACCTTGAGAGAAAAAGAAGTTATATGCGAAATTTTCAAAGTGTGAGTTTTGGCTAGACTCAGTGGCATTCTTGGATCATATAATATCGAGTGATGGGATCTAGGTGGATCCGAAGAAGATTGAAGCAGTGCAGAGTTGGCCCAGACCATCCTCGGCTACAGAGATCCGGAGTTTTCTTGGTTTGGCGGGGTATTACCGCTGATTTGTAGAGGGTTTCTCTTCTATTGCTGCACCTATGACCAAATTGACCAAGAAGGGTGGTCCGTTTAGGTGGACCGAGGAATATGAGTAGAGTTTCCAAAAACTCAAGACAGCTTTGACTACAGCCCAATATTGGTGTTGCCTACAGGTTCAGGCTCTTATACTGTATATTGTGATGCATCGCGGGTTGGTCTCAGCACGGTGTTGATGCAGGATGGTAGGGTGATTGCCTATGCGTCCAGACAGCTAAAGGTGCACGAAAAGAACTATCCGATCCACGACCTTGAGTTAGCAGCTATTTTTCATGCCTTGAAGATTTGGCGACATTATTTGTACGGTGGTCCTTGTGAGATTTTCACCGATTACTGGAGTTTGCAGCATCTGTTCAAGCAGAAGGATCTTAATTTTCATCAAAGGAGGTGGTTGGAGTTACTTAAGGTTTATGATATCACCATTCTCTATCATCCCGGGAAGGCAAATATGGTGGCCGATGCTTTGAGTCACCGGGTAGAGAGTTTTGGGGAGTTTAGCATATCTACCAGCAGTAGAGAGTCCATTGGCGTTGGATGTTCAGGCCTTAGCCATCCAGTTTGTGAGATTGGATATTTTTGAGTTGAGTCGAGTATTGGCTTGTGTGGTCTCTCGCTCTTCTCTTTATGATCGTATCAGGGAGTGTCGGTATGATGACCCCCATCTGCTTGTCCTTAAGGAAACGGTCCAGCACCATTGAGGATGCAGGGCAGGCTATGTGTTCCTAATGTGGATGATTTGCGTGAGTTGATTCTCCAGGAGGCTCACAGCTTGCGATACTCTATTCATCAAGGTCCTGCAAAGATGTATTAGGACTTGAGATAGCATTACTGGTGGAGGAAAATGAATAAGGACATAGTAGAATATGTTGCTCAGTGTCTAAATTGCCAGCAGGTGAAGTATGAGCATCAACGACCAGGTGGATTCCTTCAGAAGTTGGAGATTCCAGAGTGGAAATGGGAGCGAATCACTATAGATTTCTTTGTCGGATCCCATGGACCCAGCGAAGGTTTGATGCAGTTTGGGTGATTGTGGATAGGCTGACCAAGTCGGCTCATTTCATTCCTGTGATGACTACCTATTCTTCTGAGCAGCTAGCTCGAATCTATATCTATGAGATCGTCAGGTTTCATGGCGTGCCAGTATCTATTATCTCTGACCGGGATACGTAGTTTACATCACGGTTCTGGAGAGTTGTACAACATGAGTTGGGTACTCGGGTTGAGTTGAGCACAACATTTCATCCTCAGACGGATGGACAATCCGAGAACACTATTAAGATACAAGAGGATATGCTTCGTGCTTGTGTGATAGATTTTGGGGTATTGGGACCAGGTTTTGCCACTTGCAAAGTTTGCTTACAATAACAGTTATCCGTCCAACGTTCAGATGGCACCGTATGAGGCTCTGTATAGTAGGCGGTGTCGGTCCCCAGTGGGTTGGTTCGAGCTGGGCGATGCTAGATTATTGGGTACCGACTTAGTTCAGGATGCCCTGGATAAGGAGAAGGTGATTTAGGATCGACTTTGTGCAGCCCAGTCCAGACTGAAGAGTTATACGGACTGAATAGTTCACGATGTTGCATTTATGGTTGGAGAGCGGGTCTTGCTTCGGGTTTTGCCTATAAAGGGAGTTATGAGGTTCAGAAAGAAGGGCAAGCTGAGCCCACGATTTATTGGTCCCTTTGAGGTATTGCGGCGAGTTGGGGAAGTATCACGGAGTTCATCTGGTATTTCATGTTTCGATGCTACGGAAGTATCATGTGTTGGATTTCAGCTCAGTCCAATTGGACAAGGATCTATCTTATGTTGAGGAGCCAGTGGCTATTTTAGACAATCATGTTAGAAAGCTAAGGTCAAAGAACATTTCTTCCATGAAGGTTCAGTGGAGGGGACATCCGGGCGAGGAGGTGACTTGGGAGACTGAGCAGGATATACGCAGCCGTTATCCTAATCTTTTCACCACTTCAGGTTTGTCTCTATACTCGTTCGAGGACTAACGATTGTTTTAAGAGGGGGGATGTAACTACCCAACCGGTCATTTTGAGAGTAATAGCCCCGATCTCCTATTTACTGTTTTCCCCGTATCTTTTTCTACTTAAGTGACTTGACGGGAGGTTTTATTTTGGTTTCGAAGTGTTTTAGGACACTTAGTCCCTAAATGGAGGTTTAAGCCTTAAGATTTGGACTGTAGTTAGAACTGTGTGAAGAAGACTCCGGAATGGAATTTTGTCGGTTCCGTTAGCTCCGTTAGGTGATTTTGGGTTTAGGGGCATGTCCGGATTGTGTTTTGGAGGTTTGTAGCTCATTTAGGCTTGAAATGGCTAAAATAGGAAATTAAGTTTCTAAGTTTGACCGGGGAGTTGACTTTTTGATATCGGGGTCGGAATCCAGTTCCGAAATTTTTATAGCTCCGTTATGTCATTTATGACTTGTGTGCAAAATTTGAGGTCAATCAGACTTGATTTGATAGGTTTCGGCATCGAATGTAGAAGTTGTAAATTCTTACGTTTCATTAAGCTTGAATTGGGGTGTGAATTGTGATTTTAGCGTTGTTTGATGTGATTTGAGGTTTCAAATAAGTTTGTATGATGTTTTAGGACTTGTTAGCGTTTTTGGTTGAGGTCCCGAGGGCCTCAGGTGAGTTTCAGATAGTTAACGGATCAAAAGTTGAACTTAAACAACTGCTGCAAAAGCTACTGCAATTTTCTTTTGTTGGAAATGCAGAAATCGAGCCCAGAAAAATTGAGCCCAGGATCGAAGCCCAGAAATCAGGCCCAGGGTCGAGGGCCAGGGTTGAGGGCCAGGGTCGAGGGCCAGGATCGAAGCGAGGGTCGAGGCTCAGATCGAGAGCCATGATCGAAGGCTTAGGATCGAGGGCCATGATCGAAGGCCAGGGTCGAGGCTCAGGATCGAGAGCCATGATCGAAGGCTTAGGATCAAGGGCCATGATCGAAGGCCAGGATCGAGGGCCATTATCGAAGGCAAGGATCGAGGGCCAGGATCGAAGCCATGATTGATGCCCAGGATCGAAGGTCAGTATAGAGGCCCAGGATCGAGGGCCATGATCGAAGACTTGATCGAGGGCCAGGATCGAGGCAGGACCGAGGGCTGCCTGGACAGAATTATAAAACAGGGGACTTCGTCCCCTATGCCATTTTTAACGAATTGGAGCTTAGGGAGGGGTAACTTTTGGGATATCTTTAGAGAAAACATCGGGGTAAGTGTTTTTCACTCAATTATGGTTAGATTACACGAATCTATCATTTGTTTTCACCATTTAATTAGTGTTTTGAGATTGAAATTTCGGAAAATTTTAGAAATCTCATAGAAAAGATTTTTTGAGATTTCAGTATCGATTCAGAGTCGGATTTGAGTGAAACTGGTATGGTTGGACTCGTAATTGAATGTGTTGTCGAATTTTGTTAGTTTTTCCGGATTTCGAGATATGGGCCCCACATGCAATTTTGAGTTAATTTCGGATTGTTATTGAAAAATGTAGTATGTTCTTATGAAATTGATTCCTATAATTTTTGTTGACTGTATCAAATTATTTTGGGTAGATTTGAGCCATTCAGAGTCGGATATTCATGGAAAAGGCATTCTTACCAATTGATTGAGCTTGGTTCGAGGTAAGTGGCTTGACTAACTTTGTGTGGGGGAACTTCCCGTAGGATTTGTACTATTTTTGATATATGAACGCCGTGTACGTGAGGTGACGAGTACGTACAAGGGCTAGTTGTGTAAAAAAAACCGATTTTTCTACTAAGTAATAACCTGATTTCCTTCTTATTTGAGTTCCATCAACATGTGTGGTATCCGGCTAGACTAGAATAGCATGCCTACTTGCCTTAACTATTTACTTGAACTACGTGCAGCATGTTTAGTGAATTTACCTGTCTTTCCTTAACTGGTACTTAGGTTGAACTGTAGAATTTCNAATTTTGTTAGTTTTTCCGGATTTCGAGATATGGGCCCCACATGCAATTTTGAGTTAATTTCGGATTGTTATTGAAAAATGTAGTATGTTCTTATGAAATTGATTCCTATAATTTTTGTTGACTGTATCAAATTATTTTGGGTAGATTTGAGCCATTCAGAGTCGGATATTCATGGAAAAGGCATTCTTACCAATTGATTGAGCTTGGTTCGAGGTAAGTGGCTTGACTAACTTTGTGTGGGGGAACTTCCCGTAGGATTTGTACTATTTTTGATATATGAACGCCGTGTACGTGAGGTGACGAGTACGTACAAGGGCTAGTTGTGTAAAAAAAACCGATTTTTCTACTAAGTAATAACCTGATTTCCTTCTTATTTGAGTTCCATCAACA
>AWOL01S0022525.1:8837-38912 GCA_000715115.1 Nicotiana otophora
AAATTTAATGAATTATTATTCTTGCTCGTTAAGGAATTAATTGTTACTCATGTAAATGAGGTTTAATTGATAAATTGGAAATTATTTGAATTGAAGGAATTTAATTAATATATTGAGAATTGTTACATTTGAAGGAATTTGATTATTTATGCTGATTAAATAAATTATTGTAAATTCTGTAAATCATGATAATTTAAATATCCTAGTTTTATTTCAGTTATTATTATTGACCCATAGTGAGTGTCAAAGTCGGCCATCTCGTCTCTACCACTTCGAGATTAGGCTTGATACTTACTGGGTACACGTTGTTTACGTACTCATACTACACTTGCTGCACTTTTTGTGCAGGATCTGAGACAGGTACTAGTGGAGGACCTATCATCACATACCCACGTCATCCCGAGGCATAGTGGTGAGCTGCCTTTCTGAGCCGTTCTGCAGCTACCAGTGTCTCTTCTTATATTTATATTCTGTCTATTTCATTTCAGACAGTATTTGGAGTTTTGTATAATCTACTAGATGCTCATGCACTTGTGACACCGGGTCTTGGCACACACATTGGTAGAAGTTGGTATTTTATTATTTTCTTGGAATAAAAGTTTAACCAATGTACGTTTGACTTATTAGTTGGCTTGCCTAGCTGTAGTGTTGGGCGCCATCACGACCTATAGGTGAAATTGGGTCGTGACAACTTCTGCTCATCTCTTTTTATGCTAGTGTATGTCCCTGGGTTTATATGCACTATCATGTGTAGGTATAAAGAAATAATCTGGTAGTTCTCTTCCGGTGTTCCCCTTATGCAAGCAATAGCTTTTTGAATAGCGCGCCATGCCTTGTGATATCCAATGTCAATTCCAAATTTCTTTTTCATTTCACTATGTACAAAGGCTGGTGTAACCTCAATCGTTTTATCTCAAACATGTTATAAAATTTGTTCACTTATAAAATTTGATGTAACATGCTTCTAATCTGATTTTCTTGCATCAACCGAGCATTCATGGTTGTTATGATATTTTATCACCCTGAAAAGTGAGGAATGTTTTATTCTGGTAGCATGTACATTCCAATCACATTTCTCCACGATATATTTCAACTCCTATCTCTTTGAACATGATCTAACAGCAGTGAATTCAACTTTTTGGTTTATCTCCAAGCTGCAGAAAAATTTAGTCATGTTCTTCTTGTTCTCAAACATTTATCCTACTCTTACTTCCTCAGGCAATGCATCGTGCCTAAGTATTTTACATGGGTGGAGATTCTTTCAGTTTTCTCCTCACTCTTTTTCTTGATTTTTTAGAAGCAGTAGAAGTTTCAATAATTTCTTTAATTGTATATGATGTTATCGATATAAATTCCCTGTTTTCATCATCTTCGTTGTTGCTTGTCATTGTAGAAGGTAACAAAAAACTTTGTTGGATCGTGTGTTGGTTGTCTATTTGCATTATTAGATGTCCTTCTTCTTCTTGGTCGTCAACAAACTGGTATGAATTTATTATAGCGGCAGGTAATTGTTGCAGCATTCCATATTCTAAAGCAGCCGTAGTGTTAGAAGGTTGTTGCTCGTTGTCTACTTCCATTATTGGCCATTCTAGTTCATGTTGATAATCAAAAAATTATTTTGAATCTATTGTATATGCAAGATATGGTTTGAATATTGCAGATTCTGAAGCAGCTATATTGTCAGAAATGAGTTGTATTTTTTCGATGACAAAATAGCAATGCTTGTAGGCTGAATAAGTTGTTAACAAATGTATACAGGTTCTGAGTTCTTCATCTGAAGTGTCACGACCCGGAATTCCCATCGTCGGGACCGTGATGGCGCGTAACATTTCACTTGTTAGGCAAGCCAACGTTAGAGAATTATTAAACTAATCCTTGTTCTATTCAGTAATTAATAACAGTTAGCTAAGATGAAATATAGTGAGTGTGGAATAATATAAAATCTGACTTAATTACTACCACCCAGATCTGGAGTCACAATTCACGAGCATTTTAGGACTTACTACAAGTAATAGTCTCAGAGAAATACAACTATTTGAATGAAAGAAACAGTAAAACATAAAAGATAGACGGGGACTTCAAGGTCTGTGAACACCGACAGATCTACCTTGAGTCTCCGAATAGCGGGTCCAACAGCAAAAATCTCGATCAACCCGAGTCGGTACCGAAATCTGCACAGAAAGTGCAAAGTGCAGTATCAGTACAACTGACCCCATGTACTAGTAAGTGTCGAGCCTAACCTCGACGAAGTAGTGACGAGGCTAAGGCAAGGCACCTATAAATCAACATGTATAATTTAACAGTGTATATATAAATAACAGTAATGAAGAGCTAGACGAGAAATATCAGGAGGGGGAAACATGCTGGGGGAAATATGAGATAAAGAACTACAGCAAAACGATAGCTGGAACAACCAATATACTATGAATCAACAAGAACACGAATACAGTAAAGGAAAAATGCATGGCATCACCCTTCGTGCTTTTACTCTCAACCTCACCATAAAATCAACAGAAACGGCACGGCATCACCCTTCATGCATTAACTCTCATATCATGGCACGACATCACCCTACGTGCATTAACACTCACAATATGGCACGTCATCACCCTTCGTGCTTTTACACTAACAATATGGCACGACATCACTCTTCGTGCATTAACAGTCAATATGGCACGTCATCACCCTTCATGCTTTTACACTCATAATATGGTACAACATCACCCTTAGTGCATTAACACTCTCCCTTACCATAATGCAACAAATAAATAACAACAAAGAGATAGAATAACAAGTACAAACCTTACTTTAACATTTAGTTCCACAATATCAATCTCAACTTCGAAATAAATAATCAATTATCACCAGAAGAGCTGTAAACATGATAAGAATGATTAATTTAACAACATTAGTCTAAACACGTAGCAATTAGGCATGGAAAAGAGACAATATAAGAAAAACGGGAGAAACAGGGAAAACAGGTAAATACGCGGCGCATAAGTACTCGTCACCTCACATATACACCGTTCACATGAATTTCACATAGCAAATAGTTTGAGGTTCCTAATTCCCTCAAGTCAGGATTAACCATGACACTTACCTCGCTCTGAAGGCCACTTAATACTCAATCAAAACTTTTCCTCTAGAATCCACCTCCAAACCACTTGTATCTATTCAAAAACGACTCAATAATATCAAATATTGCTAAAGGAATCAATTACATTGCATAAATTTAGATTTCCCAAATTTTCCTCCAAAAAGTCAAACATTGACATTGGGAATTCTTGGTCAAATCCCGAGTTTCGGACCAAAATTCATTTACCCATTCACCCCCGAGCCCGGATATATAATTAGTTTTGGAATCCGACCTCAATTTGAGGTCTAAATCCCCAAATTTCCGAAATTCCTAGTTTCTACCCAAAACCCCTAATTCTACCATGAAACTCTAAATTGTAGGTTGATAATTCATGAAATGTAATGGGTAATTGAAAGAAAATGGTTTAGAATCACTTACTAACACTTTGGGGAAGAACATGACTCTTGAAAATCGCCTCTAGCCCGTTTGTTTTTATGAAAAGTTGAAAAAAATGGCTTCATCCCGTTCTTGATTCTGTTTTAAGTGCTGGGCGACAGTGTTCATCGCGTTCGCAAGGACACCGTCACGTTCGCGAAGAGCAGAGCTGCTAAGCCTACGCATTCGCGAGTCCCCCTTTGCGTTCGTGAAGGCTACTCCCCCCTGGCCTTCGCGTTCGCGAGACCTTGCTCGCGTTCGCGATGAAGGAAGACTGACCCTCCACCAGGTCCCAAATGCTTCGCGTTCGCGATGAGACGGTCGCGTTCGCAAAGGGTAAATCCCTCATAATTTCGTGTTCGCGACCAGGCCTTCACGTTCACGAAGAGCAAAAATTCAGCCATCACAATTTCTACTTCGCGTTCGCGAGAGTGCCTTCGCGAACGCGAAGAAGGAAACCAGTAGGCACCTGAAACTGCAGAAAAACCATATTTTTCAAAATCCAAACATCTCGTAGCATATCCAAAACTCACCCGAGCCCTCGGGGATCCAAGCCAAACATGCACACAAGTCTAAAAATATCATACAAACTTGCTCGCGCGATCAAATCGCCAAAATAACTCCTAGAACTACGAATTCAGCACCAAACTAAATAAAATTCTCAAGAACACTTTAAAATTTCTATCTTCACATCCGGACGTCCGGATCACGTCAAACCAACTCCGTCTCTCACCAAATTTCACAGACAAGTCTTAAATATTATAATGAACTTGTACGAGGCTTCGAAACCAAAATACGGACCCGGTACTAACAATGCCAGATATCAATCAATTCTTAAAAATATTAGATTTTTTCAGACTTTTAATTTTCATCAAAAATTCATAACTCGAGCTAGGGACCTTCGAATTCGATTCCGGACGTACGCCCAGGTCCCATATTTTGATACGGACCCAACGGATCCGGGCTCGTTTACCAAACATATTGACCGAAGTCAACTAAAAATGACTTTTAAGGCAAAATTCTTATTTTCATCAATTTTTAATATAAAAGTTTTCCGAAAATACGCCCGGACTGCGCACGCAAATCGAGGAGGGTAAAAATGAGATTTTTAAGGCTTAAGAGCGTAGAATCGAGTTCTAAAATATAAGACGACCTTTTGGGTCATCACATAAAGTTACAAGTATCCCTTTGCTTGTATTTAGTTTGATATCAAACCATATCTTTAGTGAATATTTGGTTGAATCAATATCCGTTACTTCACTAATTTTTTTTGGAAAGTATTGAATGATACTTGTTTATTAAGCAGAACAAGTTTGGTATCGTGATCCAAGTATTTGAAATCAAAAGTTCACCTCCCATTGAAAGTAATAACAAGGCAAATCAAACTCATCCTGCAGAAGCATGTTTAGTGTCAAGTATTAGGAAACCAAACAAAAGAATTTAAGTGTGAAGTTCATAAAAAATTCATTAGAAAATTATATACTGCAGGAGAAAAACTTAAGCACGTTTAAGCTGAAGTTTTAGCAAATGTACTAGAATACTTCAACTTGTTTATACTGAAGTTTTCGAAAAACAGCTCATGAAAAAGTTGTTTTGGTATGAACTTTTAGCAAATGAACTAAATTTAACTTCAGGATGCAGGAGAAAATTACATAGTGCAGGATAAAAACTTCAGCACGTTTTTCCTGAAGTTTTTACAAATGAACTAAACAACTTCAACATTTTTTGCTGAAGTTTTGGAAAAAGCTCATGACAAAACTATTGAACGCAAGACATAACTTCAACATATTTTAGTGCTGAAGTCTTAGCAAATGAACTAAAAAATTTCAGCTTGTTTATACTGAAGTTTTCGAAAAAAGCTCATGAGTAAGCTGTTTAATGCAGGACAAAACTTAAGCACGTTTTGGTATGAACTTTCAGCAAATGAACTAAATTTAAATTCAGCATGCATTAAATAAAATTCACTAGAAAATTACATAGTGCAGGAGGAAAACTTCAGTACGTTTTTCCTGAAATTTTTACAAATGAACTAAACAACTTCAGTATTTTCTGCTGAAGTTTCGGAAAAAGCTCATGACAAAACTATTGAATGCAGGAAAAAACTTCAGCATATTTTAGTGATGAAATCTTAGCAAATGAACTAAAAAATTTCAGCTTGTTTATATTGAAGTTTTCGAAAAAAGCTCATGAAAAAGGTGTTTAATGCAGGACAAAACTTAAGCACGTTTTGGTATGAACTTTCAGCAAATGAACTAAATTTAACTTCAACATGCATTAAATAAAATTCACTAAAAAATTACATAGTGCAGGAGAAAAACTTCAGCACGTTTGTCCTGAAGTTTTTACAAATGAACTAAACAACTTCAGCATTTTCTGCTGAAGTTTCGAAAAAAGCTCATGACAAAACTATTAAACGCAGGACATAACTTCAGCATATTTTAATGCTGAAGTCTTAGCAAATGAACTAAAAAACTTCAGCTTGTTTAGACTGCAAGACAAACACTTCAGCATTTTTGGTGTGAAGTTTTAGCAAATTATGTAAAAAGTCAGCTTGTTTAGCAAATAAACCAAAAACTGAAGCATGTTTTTCGTCATAACAAAACTGTTGAATGCAGGACAAAACTTCAGCATTTTTGTCCTGCATTTAACAGTATTCATAAGCAAGAATTTTTAGCTTTCACGTTAAATTAGAATGCAAAGTTTTAGAAGATCTATGAGTGAAAAGTTCATGTTTCATCCGTCAAACAACTTCATGCAAGTGTGATTAAAATCTACGTGTTGATTGAATTAAAACATAAAAATCATGATGAATTACGAAAATAATTACAGAAACATATATCATGAAGATTAATCAGTTTCAATAACTAATTTGAATTCTGAAGATGAATTGCAATACTTACAATGTATTTTGTAATTTTGAATTTGGAATTTGAATCTGGTTCAACTTTTTGGTTTGCGAGAGGAGATATGAGGAGGGGCAGAGTGATGGGGGAGAACCGTAAAGTGATTTATGCGTGATGCATCTTTTATATGTTTTGTCAGGGGTATAATGGTCATATTATTACGGATTTTTTGTCAGCTGGCTACCAAATTAATAATTTTTAAAAATACGGTATAAGTTAAAATGTGGCACAAATATAGGGTACGACTGCAAATACTCATTCTTATGTCCAAACACGCCACTAAAATTGTAACATAAATATACTTTGCATACCAAATGTGTAACTTAGAAGGAAACGTCGACATAAGTAGGCTGTCGTCGGCCCATACTCTTTAACGGGCCTGAGTAATCGAGTCCATTAATACATAACAGAGTACTTGTCTATCTCTAGGGTTTTTCTTGCTACCTATAAATATATATCAAATCCCCTCTCTTCAACCATAACTCTATTTATCTCTGCTTCAACATTCTCAATCTGAATTGGTGTTTCTTTCTCGTTATCTTTCTTGTCTCGTTTTAGCGTTCGACGCCTAATATTGCAATTCTTTGATCGTATGCTATTAAAGAATGGATCAAGGGATCTATCATTAGGCTATAGGAAAACACTCATATATATTTATTCATACATATATGTGTTTACCTTTAGCTCTGAATTATCCCTTCTGCTAAAGGGTTTTCGGTGATGATCTCTTGTTTTAATTTCACATATTTGAATTTTTATTTTCAAAATATCGAGGGTTTGGGGTATTTTTCGATTATGATGTGTAAGGATGATGAAGAAATCATTCGGATTCCCACTGATGTGTATTCTGTGATTACTACAACCAGCTACTTCTGACTTGCTCATCATAATCGAATCCATATTTTTCTTTTTAATCAATTAGTTTTGTTTTTAATGGATTTTAATTTTTGAGTTTTTGATATGAAATGGCCGGTGATGTTAAAAAAGATATTTGCTACTCTTGATGGGAATTTACTAAGTTCCTATCTGATGATTTCTTATCCACCAAGATCTCTGAGGCCTGCATTTTCCTATCTTTTCTTTATATGAATTCGTTTGAAAATTCTTTCTGCAAAGTGTTTTGAAAACTTTGTTAATTTCTTCGCTATTAAACGTTTTTTTGAATGATCCTTTATATAAAAACTCCATTAAAAGGCTAATTGCAAAACAAAAACGGAGTTATGTTTTGGGTAAAGTGCAATGTTCTCGAAAACATCACTTTTTATTGCAATAGAACTATGTGAGACTTGCATTCTACAACAAAATTATGTAGATTTTGAAAAATAATATCTAAATAAAGGCCTCAGAATATGTCCTAACAATCTGTCATAACTCAAGATTTTGAAGAACGTTTCGAAAGAGTGAGGAAGGAATTATCATTAGGTTATACGAAAAATGATACATTTTTGTTTAGAATATACAGTAGATGAGTTTTTGGGTTATGATGCGTAAGGTCCCCACACATTTTATAAGGATGATGCATTAAAAAGAAATATGAGTTGGGACAAGTCGAATAATCAAGTACATCTTTGTATGTAATTGTCTATACAAATCTTGGTTGATCGGATCAAATCGGCTGGTAATGTCATCAAACATTTAGAAAGCTATTACTCAACTCTCTAATTCCACCTTCTAAATAGTTTGTAATTTAATTTTGCATTATGGTCGGACAAGCGCCCCAATTCAGTGGGAATAATAAAAACGCCTTTCATTTTCCTTCTACCTTTGGTAAATCAAGTGGAACTTGATTAATGTTTTATTGTGTGACTCATTTCAAGCAATATTAGTCGTAATTTAATTATGATTATTCACCATGTATAAGGATCTAAACTATGTATTCACAGCTTTACATTTATAATAGTAATTTATTGTTTCGAAGGGCGAAGAGTTGGAATGAACTCGGCCCTTTGTGTTCGCTTTTTCACATCCAAAGCAAAAACTTAAACTACAAAAAAACTAAGAAAAGTATGAAAAGAGAACAAACAAGTGAGTCGCTATCCCTACACTATAAGTGTTTAACGGATGGGTCGGACCAACAGCTCGTCCGATTAGTGTGGAGGAGATAGTGGGCTGCGGTTCCAGGCTTGTAGTGGGCTGTGATATTCCGCGTTTTGTTGGGCCTGTCCAGGTTCGACCTTGTCTAATAAACTAACAAATTCAAAATAACTCAAATCAACTTTAATAAGAATTACCGGAAGACGCTCATGACTCGACCACAGTTCTTGCATTCTATTTTGCGAACTTCTTTATATTCTTCAACCATCTCAAATTATTTTTAAATGTGTATGTGAGCGCATTCTAGAAGCACGGGGTATACAATTCAATAAACAATTGGAATTGAGAGAGAATTATAGTAGGATTGGTGACTTTTTAGGATAAGAATGGGTTACGGTGACTAAACATTGGTTAGAGCTAGTGTTTGATTTTTTAATCATCTAGATATCATCGTAAGAGAGCAGTAGATTATACGAATATGTCACGATCCAATTCTATTATAGGTTGTGATGACGCTCAATGCTGTCGTTAGACAAACCAAAATAATCAACACATTGATTGATAGTTCATAACACATTTTGAAACAAGTGATGGACTAAATAAACGGAATCGTTCCACTTTCATAGTAAAATACATACATCATCTACAAGGCTTGAATATGAGCAACACATAATAATGGCTTAAATATCTAAAATCCTGTATCACAAGTGCATGAACATCTACTGAAATATACATTACCAGTACAATAACTGTCTAGAATAAGAAAGACACAGAATATAGTAAATGAATGGAAAAGGGACTGTATGTGCTATGGATGTAACATAGAAAACAGTTCACTGCAAAGTCTCCTCAACAACTGTGCCTATGCGCCTGTAAGACCACCAAATGTACATGTCTCAGTACCTGCACAATTAGTGCAGAAGTGTAATATGAGTACATAGATCAATGCGTACCTAGTAAGTATATAGTCTAACCTCGAAACAGTAGTAGCAAGGGGTCAACATCGACATTTACTAGTGATCTAATAATCAAAGTACATTAAAAATAGACAGGTATGAAGCATAGAAAGTAGCAACGAAACAAATAATTGTGTATGGCATGATCCTCAACCGAAGAATAAATACAAAATCATCAAATACCAAGTACTGCCTCAAATAACATGTATGTGACCAATATCCGATGTAAATGTCAAATCCTATTTAGGATACTCATATATGTATTGACTCCCTTTCGTAATATTACGCACGATTCTGCCGAGGCGAACGACCCGATCCCATAAGAATATTTTATAGTATTGCCGAGGCGAATGACCAGATCCTATAAGTGTATTTCATAGTATTGCTGAGGCGAACAACCCTTATCGCATAAGAGTATTTCATAGTACTATCGAGGGGAACGATCTGATCCCATAGGAGTGGTGTTACATGATACTGCCGAGGTCGTACGGCCCAATCCATAAGTGTATTTCATAATACTGCCGAGGCGAATGGCTTGCTCCCATAAAAGTAGTGGTAAGGCAATCAACCCGATCCCATAAGAATAGTAAAATTTTCGACGGGTCATTAGTCCAACTCGCGAATATACGTACGACTTAAGAAATCATGAAACTTCCAGAAAAATGAGTATAACACGGTAGTAAATACGTAAGAGAAGGTATAGTTTCTTCGTCTAATTAAGGAGCGCACTAAGTCTCTAGAATAGCAAAGCTCAGTACTCTATACAAGTCTAGTCTCAGGCTAAAACATGAATAAATGCATTTAAACAAGTAAGATTAAATTAAGTAGCACAATTAGAGGATGAAGTGAATCTAAGTCTACCTGGACATGTCAAAATCTGGCATACGCATGGACACTCGTTGCCTCGTACATACGTAGCTCCCATAAGACATAGCATGTAGCAAATATAGTACATAAGGGGATAGGTTCCCTCTTACAAGGTTAGACAAGAGACTGGCCTTGCTCTAAAATCCGATGGTGGGCTTCAACAGATCTCTAACACCTCAAACCAATGAGAAAAGTCAATGAGAAATAATTTTCAACCCCACACGAAAAGTCAATAAAGTCAACCCCGGGCCTATACATCCGGATTTTGAAAATTCTCAAAAATAGATATTAACGATAACGCCATGAACTCAAATATACAATTTTGTTTTCAAATTCCATGTCTAATTTCATAGTCAAAACTCAAAGATACATTCTAGGTTATCTTCCAAAATTTCACATTTTTTCACATCAAATCATGAATTTACAAGCCTAAATTCATATATATTGATGAAATATAATCAAAACAAGGTTATAAACACTTATCCTCCATAGGTGGGTGAAATGGACCTTCAAAGTCATCACAAAATCGGCTCCAATAGATCCCAAATAAAAAATGAGAAGGAATCCCGGACATTACTCTTCGCGAACACGACACGTACCTCGCGTTCGCGAAGTACAACTCTGCTTCGGCCAAAAATCCTCTTCACAAATTGCATAACATGGTCGCGAACGCGATGACTTACCAGGCCAGCATTACGCGACCATGCCTTCGCGAACGTGAATGCCAAAACTCCAATCCAAGCCTCTTCTTCGTGAACACGACCTCCTTGTCGTGGAAGCGTAGCACCATTTCCCCAATCCTTCGCAAGTGCGTCTCACCCAGCGTGATCACAAAGCACAAACAACCTCCAGCCCAAATCCTTCACTGCGAACGCATGCTTCCCACCTCATTCGCGAATATCAAAACTTGAACCAACAACAAAACACTCCGACATGGTCCGAAACTACCCCGAAACATATATGTGTCACAACCCCAATTTCTCTCTGTTGGATGTCGTGATGACACCTAGTCTTTAAGGCTAGGTAAGCCTAACAAATATGTGGAATATAACTGAAATGACAAATAAACTCTTAAATACTCAAAAAGTTTAATAAGGAAAACTCCACAACTCAGCTTATACAATTTTTTCCAAAACCTGGTGATATCGAGTCACAAGCTCTACAATGGTATCATAATCATCCCTACACAACTGTATCTAATAAAAGGAAGAAGATATAGAAATAGACAGAGGGTGACTCTAAGGCCTGCGGACACCGCAGGTATACCTTGAAGTCTCCAAGTACGAACTCAACTCACTGATGGCTGGACTGGTAGGAGGTACCTGGATATGCACAAAATGTGCAGAAACGTAGCATGAGTACACCACAACGGTATCCAGTAAGTGCCAAGTCTAACCTCGGTAGAGTAGTGACAAAGTCAGGTCAAGGCCCTACTGGAATAAATAAGAGACAAAATGAGTAATTTAAGAGTGCAACAATAAAAACAATGGAAATGAAACAAGTAAGGAATATATAAAACTTTACTACATAGAACTAAAGCAATTAATGCATTACGGAAGGAAACAAGGAATGTGATGCCAAAGAAACAAAGCAACTAAATACAAGTGAAGAAATAAAGGAATACCAACAAAAGTAACTACCGAGGTACCGCCTCGTAGTCTCAAGACAAGAATCAATTTCACAATCTTTCCTTATATCATCGCGGGAGCCTTGCATTTAGTTTTGAAAAATCATTTTCTCGAAATCTTTTTAGTCCACCTTATCACACCGTGTGATTTCTAGTAGTTTCTCTACTAGCCACATGTATCAGACCCGCCTTATCTCACCGCATGCGTATCAATATCACAACATATCACAAATCGTACCTCAAGTGCCCTTATCACAACTTGCCAATAAACCAATAACAGTAGTATTTTCATAACAAATAGCCCATGGCTCAACCACAATGTGCCCAAGAGTACCAACAATAACATCCGGAAGTGAATAACTCAATGAGAATAGTATTTCACAACTTAACACTTTGCCTCAATGTAAATCACGACCCTTATAACTCAATACTAATTCCAACAACAAGATATTCCAAGAATAACAACTTCAATAAAGAATTCAACGGATAAATGATGAATATGGAATAACGGAAGAAAAACTTTGACTAAACATGTAGAACAATTAACAAGTAAGAGATAAGACATGTAGAGCATGTGAAAATAGAATAATGATGATTAACAAAACATGATAAGGTAACTCAATTAAGGCATGAAAACAATCAACATAGCTAAAACCGGTAAAATTTCCATATTTAGCCCGTGTACACACTCGTCACCTTGCGTACACGACTTCCACACATCACAATTATCACCAAACAACACCAATCCTAAGAGGTAATTCCTTCACATAAAGTTAGGCAAGACACATACCTCAAAACACGCTAACTCAATCTACTAGTAGGCCTTGCCTCAATTATTGAACTCTGAATGGCTCGAAACTAGCAAAAACAACTTCATACCATAAATATAAACTATACGAAACAATTTCGAACAATAAAGTTACGATATTTGCAAAGAAATAAAAAGTCAACTCAACAAGTCAACCCGGGCTCAACCCGACCACAATTACAAAATCCGAACACTCATTCGATAACGAGTCCAACCATACAATAATTACCCAAATTCAACCTCAAATCGTCTTTCAAAACCCCAAAATTTAGTCTATGAAGTTTTCACAATTTCCCCCCAAATTTTCAACTCAAAACACTAATTAGATGATGAAAATAACAATAGATTCATGAAATATAGTCAAATCCGGGTTAGAATCCCTTGCCCCAACAATTTCCTTGAAAACCTCTTGAAACATCGCCTCACACCGAGCTCTCTAGGTCCAAATTATGAAAAATGAGATGAAACCCACGTTTTGAAACTTTAAATTCTGTCAAGGTGTTCTTCTTCGCGAACGTGAAATGTGCCTCGCATTCGCGAAGCACAAAAATACTCAGCTGCCAAATTCCTCTTCGCAAATGCGAGATCCCCCACGCAAACGCGATGAACACTGAGCCAAGGCCTACGCGAACGCGACACCTTGTTCGCGATCGCGATGAACAACTCCATATACCTTCGCAAACGCGTAGAACATACCTCACTTGCCTCCCAGATACCCTTCGCGAACGCAAGACCTCTCTCGCGAACGCGAAGAAGGAAACCAGACATCTGAAAATTTAGCAGTCTTCAAAGTTTCAAAATGCGCCGAACATTATCCGAATTATACCCTAGGCCCCCGGGACCTCAACCAAACATACCAACAAGTCCTAAATCATCATACGAATACACTCGAAGCGTCAAATCAATCAAACAATACTAGAACCATGAATCGCTCATCGATTCAAGCCTAATGAATTTATGAACTTTCGAATTTAAAACTAATGTCGATTCATACCAAAATAACTCTGATTGACTTCAAATTTTGCACACAAGTCATAAATGACACGACAGAGCTATTTCAACTTTAGGAATCAGAATCCTACGCCGATATCAATAAAGTCAACTCCCGGTCAAACTTTTCAATCTTCCAAACCTTCAACTTTCTAACTTTCGTCAATTCATGACGAAACGACCAAAATCCGGACACGCTCCTAAGTCAATTAGTGTTTTGGTATGAATCAACCTTCCAAACCTTCAACTTTCTCCAATGAACATACGGACACGCTCCTAAGTCCAAAATCACCATAAGGAGCTATTGAGGCCGTCAAAGCTCCATTCCAGAGTCGTCTACTCAAAAGTCAAATTACGATCAATTCTAACAGCTTAAGCCTCCAACTTAGGGACTATGGATCCCATTTCACTCCAAAACTCACCCAAAACCAAAACCAAACACCATGGCAGGTCACATAACCACAATATAACATAGAGGAGGCAATAAATAGGGGATCGGGCTAAACTACTCAAAACGACCGACCAGATCATTACAATATGGGTCCCAATACCTTACCCAAACTTATCCAAGGGCTCAAAACGTCTTGAATAACATCAAAACCAAGAGTCGGTGACCAAAATCCTTCTCTTTTAAACCTTCAAATTTTGACAAACACGTCCGCATCACACGTAGCTATTCCAGATTACGACCAAACTTCACACAAAAGTTTCAATCAACTAAATGGACCTATCCAAGGTCTCTAAACACCATCCGAATTTCGATAACAACAAATTTAACTTCAAGTCAAACTTAGCAATTTTAAAAACTTTCAAAATGCAAACTTTCAACATTAAGCGTCGAATCGCTCCCGGGTCACCCGATACTCAACTCGAGCATATGCCTAAGTTTGAAATTACTTTATGAACCTATAGAAACCTTCAAATCTCAATTCCGAGGTTGTTTACTCAAAAGTCAAATCTTGGCCAACTTCTCCAACTTAAAGTTTCCAAATTGAGAATCCCTCTTCCAACTCAATCCCGAACTTCTCGAACATTGAAGCCATCGATACACACAAGTCATGATGTATAATATGAAGCTACTCAAAGTATCAAACTACCGAACAAAAATGTTAAAGTTCAAAACAATCGGTCAAGTCATTACAAAATATGACCAAATTGAATCTCTATTTTGTGTCATGACTAAATCATATAATCGGTTGCATATGTAATAGTCATGAATCATGATTACGTTAGTATTGAGTTAAGCATGTGTTATATTTTGATGATTAACAAACCACGTCTGATTATGATAAAAGAACGAGGCTTAATGAGCTGGTTGGTATGCTACTGGATTGGTGTGTGGATATGATGAAGGTGATGCAAGAACTAGGTTCGTTGCAGATGAGTGCAGAATACTAAGCAGACTCAAAATATCTGAATACCTAATGCAAGTTGGATTCCTCAAGAAGTTATGTCCGTACTCTACAAGGAAATCGTTAATTAGATGAGTTCATGGTTAAAAAGGATTTTGCAAATAAGGGGGAAAATTGTATGAAAAGAAAATGTTGAAGAGTTCGAAACAAATAAGGAAACCAAATCAAACTAGGAGAGGTTTTCCTTAACCGGAAATTTTCTAGGTTTTGGAGCTTTAATTCAAGAAGATTTTCGGCCAACTATGCAACTATATAAAGAGACTTATTTTCTGAAATTCAAGGCAAGTTATATTGAGAGAAATTACATTGAAAAAAATCACTCCTGACAATAGCGATCACGGCAAGAAGATACTCTTGGAGACTCAAGTTTCTCAATTGAACAACATGTTCTTGAAGACGAAGCTGTTAAATTTCTTTAGTTATTTGAGTTGAGTCAAGTGTTCGAAATTGTAACATATTTGCTTTTGAGAAGTATAATCATAAGTTAATATAGAAACTTTGAATTTTTGGCAGCTTCCTAGATTAGAGTTAGCTGGGGAAGGGGTAGCTACAATTGCGTTGATTGTATGGATAGGGTACTAGAGTTAGTCCCCTTGGTTATAGAGTTGTAGCCTAAAATAATTCATTGAAGTTAAGTAAAATTTGAGGTAAATCCTAGTGGGGTAGGTCGTAGTTCTTACTCTCTTGATCAAGGAGATTTTTCATGTAAAAATTACTATGTTATTTAATTTTTGCATTTTATTTTTGTTTGTGTCTATTTGTTTAAGTTCAAATAACCAGGTTCTTTGAAATCGTGAAAATCGGGTAAGACACAATTCAATCCTCCCTTATATATCTGGTTCAACTCTTAATAACAATTGGTATTAGAGCAGGTTCTTTCATAAGAGGCTAACACCTTAAAAGGATCTACAATGGTTGCTACACCGGATTCTCAAGAAAGACAATCAACTGTTAGACCATCATTGTTTAACGAAAAATACTATGGTTGGTGGAAAGAAAGGAAAAGACCTGGAGCTTTGAGATATTGTTGAAAAAGTACCAAAGATACTAATGATGATCGATGATAAATATATCACCATTGAACCAAAGCTAAGAGAAAAATATTCTAAAGAAAATATTAAAAGAGTCCAAAAGAAAGCTAAAGCAACGAAGATTTTTATCAACGGTGTTGGTCCAGATGAATACAATAAAATATCAATATGTAGAGATGCAAAACCAATATAGGATGCTTACGGTATGCACATGAAGGTACGTATCAAGTTAAACAACTAAACAACATGTTAACTAGAAAATACGAACTATTTAAGATGAAAGAGGGAGAAATAATTTTGGAGATGCATACAAGCCTTACATCAATCATCAATGAGTTGACATATTTTGGAAAAATTATCACATGAAGCAAATAGTGAGAAATATATTGATCATATTGCCACCCTCATGGGATAGCAAGGTCATTGTAATTACTGAAGTAAGAAACTTGAATACAATGATCCTTGATGATCTTACTGGAAACTTGGAGACATATGAGTTAAAGCTTAATCAAGATCGTCTAGATTGATAGTCTGCTAAACCTTACAAGGCCAAGAACCTGGTTCTCCAGATCACTCAGAAGCAGGACATTAAAGAAGATGATATGGCACTGCTTACCAGGCATTTCCGGCGAGCAATAAGGAAAGGTCGATTCCTAAAAAAGGGTAGTTCAAACAAACCTAAGACTATAGAGAAAAATAATACTCATGGATGCTACAAGTGTGGAAGAAAGATCACTTCATCAAGGACTGCCCGTTATGGGAAATTGAGTAGAAAAAGAGCAATCTTGAGAAGGAAAAACATTAGGAATGGGATCGGGAAATGGACGGAGGATAACAAATAAGGTTATGGACAAAATTTTGAAAAAGGCTATGGTTGCTATGCAATCATCTTCAACTGATGAGTCTGATGATGATGATAAAAGTGATAAAGTTGATCAGTTAGTGATGGACAAGGAAGATAGTGATTCAGAATCTGAAGATCTCCTGGCGTTAATAGCAAACTCAGATTCTGATATTGATGAGGAATAAGAACCTGAGGTAAATTTTCACGACATTAAAGATAAAAGTCATACTTACCCTAAAACGAAATTAATTTCCTTGTTTGGTGTCTTGATTGATGCATATCAAAAGATTTATATTGAAAGGAATAATTAATGAATGATTATGCATCACTTGGTTTAAGAACAAAGATTTAGAAGCAAGTAGAGAGAACCTTGAAGCTTTATTATTGATCTCAAAGACCAGGTTCTTGCATTAGAAGATGAAAAGTCTGCCTTAGAAATTGATAACAAGAAATTTCTTAGTGCTCCAACAAAAGATAAAGACTTAGCCAAGATATTCAGTAGAAAACTTAAGAGTGAACCGAAGAAAGTTAATGCAAACCTTCTAGTTGAATCTACAAATACTAGGGTGCTTCAAGAAAATTTGGATAAGGCTAAATATGAGTCAGAAAGAAATTTAAAATGAACCAGGTCTTCACATATGATGTTTAAGCTATATGAAAACCAAAGTAGCAATAAAAAGGTCTAAGACTCGCTAAGGTTAAAATGACATATAATCCATATAGCAAGTATGTTGAAATCCCTGACAATCGCCTATGAACTCACTATGGTAATAATGGACACCTTAAGGAAACATGCACATCTAGGATCAAAACAAATATGAAGAATGTTGCATATGTTTAGAAAATAAAAATTAGTAAACTTGGTTCTTCGTAAAAAAGGGAAGACTACCAGGATGAACTAAAAAGAGTGTGATTCATCCTTTCACTCAAAGAAAGAGACCCAAGATTGTCTAGATTCCTAAAGCTAACTCTTGAATACTTTTTCAGGCTAAAGTGAGGGGAAGCAAGAACTTGTTGTATGTGGATAGTGCTTGCTCCCGCCATATGACTGGAAATACAGACAGTTTCCTCCCACTGAGAGGCTATCAAGGGGGGAGTATCGGCTTTGGAAATCTCAAAAAGGTAATATAATCGACATAAGGAAGGTTGGTAAGTCTCACTATCATGTAATTAAAAATGTATACTATGCTAAAGGTTTGAAGACCAATTTGTTGAGTGTATCTCAAATGTGTGATAAAGGGAACCAAGTTCTGTTCACCTTTGGAAACTTGATGATTACGAATGAAAATCTGGAAACCTGGTTCTCAAAGAAAAAAGGTACAAAAATATTTACAAAGTTGATATTATGTATTAACGTGAAAATAAACTATCATGTCTTAGTATACTTTACACTGATTACTTTCTACGACATAAGAGCTAGGGCATGTTAGTTTTTTTATGTTGAACAAATTAATTACCAAGGACCTAGTTTTGATTTGCCAAAATCAAAATTTAAGAAAGATAAAATTTATGATGCTTGTGTTTAAGGTAAACATGTCAGATATTTTTCAAATCAGAGAAAGTGGTAGGTACCTCTCGACATCTAGAACTGCTCTGCATGAACCTATGTGGACCCATGAAGGTTCGGAGTAGAGGTGAAAAAGGTATATATTTGAAATTGTTGATGACTACTATATATTTACTTGGACCATATTTCATACGACTAAAGATTAAACATATAATATGTGTGTAACCTTTGTGAAAACATTACAAAAAAAGTGGATAGTCATGTAGTTAGTATTAGATCTGATCATAGAACTGAATTCGAAAGTGTAAACGTTCTTGAGTTTTGTGTAAGTAATAGCATAGATCATAATTTCTCTGCACCTAGGACTCCACAACAAAATGGTGTTGTGAAAAGGAAAATTAGGACTTTAGAAGATATATCAAGAACTATGTTCATTGCTAGTGGACTTCCTAAATTTTTTTGGGTTGAAGCTGTAAACACTGCATGTAATATTATCAATAGGTGCATGATTAGGCCAATAGTTGAATAGACTCCCTATGAATTACTTAAGGGCAGAAAACCTAACATAACTCACCTAAGAGCCTTTGGTAAAGAGTGTTATGTCCATAATAGTGGTAAAGAGTCTCATGGGAAGTTTGATGCTAAAAGTGGTGAGGTTTGTTTTGGATTACTCTCCACATAGCAAAGCTTACAAAGTGTATAATAAAAGAACCATGTGTGTTGAAGAAAGTATACATGTAATTTTTTATGAAACTAACTATGTGACTGAGAAAGGTATACAGGCTGACGATGATGGAGAATTTGGACCCACATAGACCAATGAAGAACAATCAAACCAAGGACTTTCGGAGGCTGCTGGAGAATAGGTACAAGAACCAGGTCCTCTAGAAGTTGAGCATGATATACAATATGCAGGGGGAACATACCAAGGAAATAATGCAGATATAAATGAACCCGGTGGAAGCAATAAGCTAGGGTCTTCAAGTGAGATCTTGGAAGCATCACAGTTCCCATCCACTTACCAATGTTCTAACACTAGTTGACTCTGGGATGGTAACAAGATCAAAGTTCAGAAATATGATTGTGTTTACAACCAATATATGTATGGTTGAGTCAAAGAATATCAAAGAACCACTTGAAGATGTAGACTAGATCGTGGCAATATATTGCGTTTACAACCAATAAGTTTGAAAGAAATAAGGTATGACACCTAGTTCCTAGTCTAGAAGACAGAATAGTCACTGGAACCAGATGGGTGTTTAGAAAGATAATCAAGGAAACATCACAAGAAACAAAGAAAGGTTGGTTCTACTACAACCAAGAAGAAGGCATCAACTATAATGAGATATTTGCTTCATTTGCAAGGATAGTGGTAATTCGATTGCTCATTGCCTTTCATTCTACATGGGATTCAAGTTATATCAAATGGATGTGAAGAGTGCTTTTTATAAATGGGTATTTTAAAGAGGGGTGGTTGTGTGGCAACCTCCAAGATTTGAGAGTCATGAGTTCCCAGATCATGTGTTCAAATTGGACAAAGTACTATATGGTTTAAAGCAGACTCTAACAGCATAGCATGAAAGGTTTTCAAAATTTCTTCTGGAGAACGGGTTCTCACGCGGTAAAATTGACAACACTCTGTTCTTTTTTGAAGAGTGGCAAGAACCTACTGATTGTTCAAATATAGATTAATGATATCATTTGTGGAGCCACAAACAAAGGCTTATGCAATGAATTTGCTAAACTAATAGGTAGTGAATTCGAAATAAGTATGATGAGAGAATTAAATTTCTTCCTTGGACTTCAAGTTAAGCAGACTAAAAATAACTATGATACATCAACATAAGTACATCAAAGAGTTGTTTAAGAGGTTTGGTATAGACAATGCAAAGACTTAATACTCCAATCGCTATGGCAACTAAGTTGGATATAAATGAAACTAGTACCTCCGTTGATGAAAAAAAGTATAGATGTATGATTGGGTCTTTTCTCTACCTAACTGCAAGCAGGCCAGATATGGAGTTGTGTGAAATATTTTAGTCCAATCCGAAGGAGTAACACTTGAAGGTTGTTAAAAGAATCTTGAGGTATCTTAATGGTAGCCAATACCTAGTTTTTTGGTACCCGATTAGAGATTCATTTGATTTGATTAGGTATGTGGATGCTGATTATCCTAGATATTTGGTGGATAGGAAGAGCGCATCAAGGATGACTCACTTCTTTAGGTCATGTTTGATCTCATGGGCCTCAAAGAAATAGAACTTTGTGGCTCTATCGACTACGAAACTTGACTATGTAGTTGTTACCTCATGTTGTGCTCAACTATTGTGGATTAAACAAAAACTGGAAGACTATAAAGTAATGATTGAACGAGTTCCTGTATGTTGTGACAATACAAGTGCAATGAATATGGAAAGAACCTGGTTCATCACAAGTATTGATGTGTAACATCACTTTTTAAGAGATAATATAGAAAAAGGTAACTTCTCTATCAAATTTTGCTAGACAGAAGCAAATTGCAGATATATTTACCAAGGCATTAAGTAGGGATCACTTTGAAAGAAATCTCTTAGAGCTTGATTTGATCAAAATGAATTAGGACATTCTTGGCTAGCTTCAATGATTTGCTATGTTTTAATAAATTATCTAGTGAGTTTTTATATAGAAAAATATTTAACTTAGTCTTATACTGTAACAGGTATGCACGCATGGACATTGATTCAAGGGCATGGATTCTTAATTTGATGATAAAATCCTAGACGAGAAAAGGTTGCTGACAGCCACATTAAGGAAATTAGTCAAAGAACCTAGTTGTGTAACACTCAAGTATGTACCCTCTGTCCATCTGATAGTTGTGCTTAATTGTTAAACTATCACATCACTAAAACCAGGTTCCTACTCAAATTTATCACATCCTATAGCAATAAATCTCCCCGACTCATGAAATTAAAATGGATCGGGTTTCAAAGTTAAAAACTATCATTCCTAGAGTAATCATGACTAGTATCAGTCTCGTGAAATCAGGACCGATTTCCCGAAATCCTTAGAATACCTCTTTACCGCAATCAAAGACTTTAACTACGTATTCAAAATTTGAAACTAGTTGCTATCCTCTTTCCCTATCAGAATCAGATTAGGATCAAGTAGTGTGATTGATTAAAGATGAGTAACTGTCAAATAGTATTCCTACAAAACTTTCTCTCATTCAATAAAAATTGCTCATTATTCTCAAAGAACATAAGTCAAAAATTGAAACCCAAGTTCTTTAGTTCTTCCAAAAATCTTGAACCTTTAACCATGTCGAACTCACCAAGCCAATCCACTTCTAGTGTCCTTGAATGAAACACCACACATGGTGCCAATATACCTCTTTCCTCATCCACTCATGTCGAGTCTATCTAAGATCAATTTTCCTCCCAAATCACCTTTAGAAGCCTTCACTGGTTTAGTCAACTACTCTAGTGAAGACGACAATGATAAATCTGGCAGTGAAAATTTAGCAGTGGATGAGCCCTAAATTGAGGGGAAAGGAAACACCGAACAGGAGAAGGAGGATGGTAATAAACAATCAAAAGTGGATGATATTGTGGAGCCGGTGATTCATGGGGAAGAAAATGAGAGTGATATGGTGAAAACTAAAACTCATGTGAAAATGGAGGTAGTAGTGAGCAGATAGAAGAAAGGGAGAGTGAGCGAGGTGTTAATGATGTGGGTGTGGATGTTGTGGAAAATATGACGAACCTGGAGAAGAATTGATGAAGGAAAATATTGGTTTTAAATAGAAGTATCAAAAGCCCCTGGACAACAATCAGGTTCTTCTATTGCTGGAGAGGGAGAAGTGGCTGGAGAAGGAGTTGCTGAAGAACTTGCTGGGAAAGTCATTTATCAGGCTCAAGAAACTGGTTATCTGAACGTTGATCCAGAGAAATCTAAATTCTTTAACTGGGGTAATACTGATGAAGAAAGAGAAAAAAAAGAGAGGAATAAGTGAGAAAAGAAAGCAGTGCCAGTAGTGATGATGAGTCACTAGCAGATCCGATTGCTAAAATGAGGGAAAATAAACTAAGTGAGGCAAGAAACATCTCTGGTAGAGTGAAAGCAATATCAAAGAAAACAGTATTGCCTCAAAGCGCTGTTAATCTTGGGGGAGGAACTTCAAATACAAGAGGAGGAGTAAGGTTGCACTTGAAAAGGCCTTGAAAGAAAGTAGGAAAAAGAAGAAGGAAACACATGAGTTCAGTCTGATGTGGAGGAAGTTGCACTTGTCAGTGAGGGAGATGATAAAGAGGAGGAGGAAGTTCCACTTCTAAGGAAAGGAAAGAAGAAGGTTGAATCATCTTCAGCCACACCTAAGGAGAAAAAGGGTTCTCGAAAAAGGAGGACTGTTGTTTCGGAGTCTGAAGGGAAAGGAACCAGTTCCAAACGAAGAAAATAAACACAAAAAAAAAATTACCATTGTAGGCATAGAAGAGTAGTTTGCAGGGGTGATAATGTAAAAGGGTCGAGTAATCAACCCACCTATTGTGAACATATTTGGAATGAAAGAGCTAGTGGAAACGATTGATAATTGGGGGTGGACACATTTATTTTTGTGCTCACTCCTAGTTATATATGGTAAAGCAATGATTCATTTTTACAAGAACTTTAAGTTTCTATAGGATGACACAGTGAGTTCTGAGGTTAGGAGAGCGGACATGGTTTTTGATGCCAAGTTATTTGGGGAGATATTGAATGTGCCCGTAGAAGGTTTTGATACCTATGCATGTTGTGAGTGGCCAAGTTTGGGAGAGAAAGAAGATGCTCTGTACTTGAACTCCAAGCACACATAGAAAAGGGAGAAGTTGACTGCGAGGAAGGTATGAAAAGGAGAGATAAAGCTGATTCACAAGCTTATTCGAATAAGTAAACAAATATTTTTTGTCTCGTTTAGAAAGGAGACATGAGGCTACTTACTTGAACCTGGCGGTAATGGAAGTTCTGGATCAAAAAAGGCTAATTAACCTGCCCTCAATAATGATCAAGCATATGGAAAGGGCAGTTGATCATGAAAAGGCACTCATGATCTGCCATATGGGTATTTGTTGACTAGGGTCTTTGAGTACTTTGAGGTCCCTCTAAGAAGACTTAATAAGGGGACTAAAAAGGATATGTTTGATGAGGAAACCTTAAGGGAATGAGATTGTGTTACGTAACCATCAGTAACTAAAAGAAAGAGCATGGCCATAAACCTTTGGAGGAATTGGCTGTTGTCAATGAGGAAAAGGAGAAGATGAAAGAGGAAATTGCCTTCTTAAAAGAGGAAAATAGGAAGCTGAAGGAGAAGATGAAAAAAGAGAAGGAGGCTTCTGCTGCTCGATGTGACAAGCTTACGGGTCTTACTCATGGAGAACCCTCTTCCAGCAAAGAACCTGGTCTTCAGTCCTCTTAGGTTTCTGTAGCACCCCAAAAAAATTTGAAGTACTTAAGCGTTATTAAGAAAGTTAATGTGTGCTAATTATATTATTTTGTGTGCAGACGAGGACTATTAATATGATGAATATCAATTGGATAAAATAATAAATGTACGAGACATATTATAAGTTATATGGGGTCTAAGGAGAGCCCTAAGTCTAAGTCAAGTTGGAAATTACATGATAGACTAAAGTTTCAAATGAGTACGCACATGACCGAACTTTGGACGAGAATAACTACCTATATATAAGACGTTATGTTATGGACAACCTATCAAATAAAATATCTTCGTATCTAGTTTCTAATGCTTCAAGTCGTTCGTCATGCGGATACTCCTACAAGACATTATGACAAACTTCCCAAAGACTGGCAGAATGTGATTATATGGTCAATTCCGCGACCGCAGAATCATTCTGCGAACCGCAAAAGTGGTATGTGGACTGCAGAATGGTCACAGACCTGACCAGTCTAGTCCAGTTCTGGGCATCAGTTTTGCGGTCTATTTTGCGGACCGCATACCCCTTATGCGGTCCATTCTGCGACCGCAGACCTGAGTTCGGAGGGTCCATTTTCCTATTTTTATAATCCGACCCCATTTTGATAAATAGCGTTTGGCGCTCATTTTGAAGGCAAAAATGTAATGACCCGGCCGATCGTTTCGAGCGTTATAGCCATGTATTCCTCATTTCTACTTCTTTTTGTGTTATTCAGCTATATATGTTATATCGGGTTAGTTGGTTTGGGACCGGAGTGGTTTCAGAGTGAATTAAGACACTTAGTCTCTTAAGTAGAAACTTAAGTTGAAAAAGTCAACAGGATATTGAGATATGTGTAAATGATCTCGGATTTGAATTCTGATAGTTCTGTTAGCTCCGTTAGGTGATTTTAGACTTAGTAGTGCGTCCGGAATATGATTTGGAGGTCCGTGGTAGAATTAGGCTTGAATTGGCAAAATTGAAAATTTGGCGATTTCGGTCGGCAGTGAAAAATTTGATATCGGGGTCGGAATGGAATTCCGGAAGTTGGAGTAGGTTTGTATTGTCATTTGTGATGTGTGTACAAAATTTGAGATCATTCGGATGTGGTTTGGTTGGTTTCGGCATCAGTTGCCGAATTTGGAAATTTAAAAGTTCTTAGGCTTGAATTCGTGGGTAATTTGATGATTGGATGTTGTTTTGAGTGATTCGAAGGTTCGAATAAGTTGGTATGTTGATATATGACTTGTTGGTATTTTTGGTTGAGGTCCCGAGGGACTAGGGATGATTCCGGGTGGTTAACGGATTTGTCGAAGTTGGAATTTGCAACTAGAGCTGCTGCTACTGCTATTTTCACACTTGCCGAAGAAAGCCTCGCAGGTGCGATACCGCTGGTGCGCATGGGGAGTGCTCAGGTGCAGGCAACGCTAGGCTAGACAAGATGCGCATGTGCGAGTTGGAGGTCGCATCTGCGAGCCCGCAGGTGTGAAACCTGGGGCGCAGATGCGGAAAAGGGCAATGCTGGGCAGGCTTCGGAGAAGCGGAGGAAACGCGCAAGTGCGCCTTTGCAGGTGCGACGGTTTTTACTGCAGATGTGGAGCCTGGGGGCGTAAGTGAGTTTCGCAGATGCAGCTCCTTGGACTGCAGGTGCGGTAGCGCGGGTGCGAGAAAATGGCCGCAAGTGCGAGAGGCCTGGGCAGAGGGTACATATTGCTCACTTCGCGAATTTTGGTGCATTCTTCACCATTTCTATTCGGGTTTTGGAGCTTTTGGGAGAGATTTGAAGAGGGAATCAAGGGGATTTCATTGCGGTAAGTTACTTGAGCCCTAATACTTGTATATATGGTGATTTTGCATTGTTAAATCATTGTAATTAGTAAAAATAAGGGGTTAGGGCTTGGAATGTTTGGAGAGTAATTTAAGGATTTAAAGGACCAAACAATGTCAGATTTTGATGAATTTGATATGGTTAGACTCGTGAGTGAATGAGCTTTCTAGTTTTGTAAATTTTGTCGGATTTCGAGATGTGGGCCCGGGGGCCGGGTTTGAGCCAATTTCGGGTTTTGGTCTAATTTTGTAGCTTTTCTTGTGGAATTCATTCCATTAGCGCGTATTAATGGTATTGTACTGATTGTGAATAGATTCGGAGCATTTGGAGGCCGAGTCCAGAGGCAAGAGAATTGCGCGATAGAGATTTGACCGGTTTGAGGTAAGTAACGATTGTAAATCTAGTCCTGAGGGTACGAAACCCCGGATTTTGCATCATTCTACTATTTTTAGTGATACACATGCTAGGTGACGGACGTGTGGGCGTGCACTGTTGGGAATTTATGATTTGGTCCATCCCGTAGAAACTGTAAAGTTACATACTTTGTTGAAACCATATGATACTTATATGTTTTAGAAAATGTTTTTGTAAATTGGGCTGAATACCATGTTAGGGACTTGCGCCAATACTCTTTGGACCCTTAGGGGTTGTTTCTTACCATCCTCTCATTGTTTTCGATTGAAAATCTATACTCAGTCATGTTTATACTTATTTATTGCATAACTCAGTTTTATGGCTTTATTTTGATGCATATAAATGTTTTGGGCCGAATGCCCTGTTTTACTGAAATGCCAGAGTGGCTTGAGAGGTTTATGACTGAGTGAGGCCAAGGGCCTGATTTGTAAGGATGAGTATGGATCGGGGTTGCCCGCCTGCAACATACTTTATTATTATAGCACGTGAGTTATCCGTGCAGCACGTGAGTTGTCAATGCAGATTATAACACTTGGGCTGAAGGAGCCTCTCTAGAGTCTGTACACACCCCCAGTGAGCGCAGGTACCTACTGAGTGCGAGTGCCGAGTGCTGAGTCTCTGGGAGGCATGAGTGATTGTGAGGTATGCCCGAGTGGTAAGAGTGATTGTGAGGTATGCCCGAGTGGTACGGGTGACTTTGAGGTTTGCCCGAGGGGCTGTATACGAGTGATGTTTTGCCCGAGGGAATGTTTATGATTTCATTATTTTGCTCACCTTTGCATTTCTCTCTGTTTGGAAACTGTTGAAAAATATCTTTAAATGATTTTTACTGGAACTGGGTTTAAACGAGATGATTGAATCAAATCCTGATTTTTAAAAGCATGTGGTATTTTACTGAGATTTCCTGATATGAACGTTATATGCTTTATTGCTTGTCACTACTGCTCAGTCTTTATTTATTATTGTTACTTACTGAGTTGGCGTACTCACGGTAGTGGTTATTGATTGTTCTAATGGCAGATTTTCTTAGAGATAGCAAGGTAGTTGTTTGGCGATCGCATGCCCTGCTCTTCTCCCTTTTATCTTCCTCTAGTGGTATTTTGCTTTTTTCCAAGATGAGTTAGCCTTGATATTGTTGGACAGATTATAGTAGATGCTCATGACTAGTGACACCTCGATGTCGGGCTTTTCCTTCCGCACTTTTATTTTGATTTGAACTCCTTTACGAAGGTTTTTATATTAAATAACATTGAAATTATCTTTGAAATGAAAACATCGGTTTGTTTTGGAAATGAGGCAGCTTGCCTAGTTCTATTATAGGTGCCATCACGACAGGGGTTAGTTTGGGTCGTGACAGATTGGTATCAGAGCCTAGGTTACATAGGTCACACGAGTCATGAGCGGGTTTAGTAGAGTCTTGCGGATCGGTACGGAGACGTTTGTACTTATCTTCAGAAGTCTGCAGAACCTTTAGGAAACTCCACATTCTTGAATTCTTGTCATATGAATCTATTGATTCTAGTAACTAAACATTTGTTGTTTCATTCTCTCATAGATGGTGAGGACTCGTACTACCGGTCAGGAGGGCCAGCCACCAGTACCACCAGCCAGGGCCGCGAGAGGTCGAGGCCGCAGTAGAGGCTGTAGTAGGGGCAGAGGTGCAGCCCGTACAGCAGTTGGGGCAGTACCTGCAGATCCACTAGTTATCCCAGATCAGGACCAGGTTCCAGTTGTTAATGTATCAGCTCAGGCACCACCTGTGCCTATTGTGATTCCAGGCCTTCAGGAGGCCCTAACTCAGATTCTGATGGCGTGTACTGGCCTTGCTCAGGCGGTCTCTATCTCGACGGCCGCAACCACTTCTCAGTCCAGGGGAGGCACTCAGACTCCCGTCGCTCGCACACCCGAGCAGGTTATTCAGGGACTTCATACGCCGGAGGCACCACCAGCCCAGCCGGTTGTAGTTGCTCAGGATTATGTGGTTCCTGCTATGCCTGAGGATGATCAGTGTAGGTTGGAGAGGTTTAGGAGACTCCAGCTACCACCTTTCAGTGGCACAGAGAGAGAGGATGCTTAGGATGTTTTGGACAGGTGTCAGAGGATACTCTGTACTGCTGGTATTCTGGAGACTTGTGGGGTCTCATTGCCTACCTTTCAATTCTCTGGGGCTGCATTCAGATGGTGGGGGACTTAAGAGAGGCATAGGCCTGATGGCGCAGCACCCCTTACTTGGCAGCAGTTCTCCGTGGTCTTTTTGGAGAAGTTCGTGCCTCGATCCCGTAGAGAGGAGATGCGCAGACAGTTTGAGCGGCTTCGCCAGGGTGATATGTCTATGACACAGTATGAGATGCGATTCTCTGAGTTTGTCCGCCATGCTATCTATTTGGTTTCCACGGACAGTGAGAGGATCATGAGGTTTATTGATGGTCTCACTTATCAGCTACAATTGCTCATGACCAGAGAGAGGGTTTTAGGTGCTACTTTTGATGAGGTTGTCAACATTGCTCGACAGATTGAGATGGTTCGCGGTTAGTAGAGGGTTGAGAGGGAGGCCAAGAGGCCTCGTGGTCAGGGTGGATTCAGCGGTGCTCTTTTTGGGGGTCAGTTCCAGCACGGTAGAGGTCATCATTTCAGACAGGCTTAGTCAGTTTGGCTATTTCACCATGGTGCATCATCTGGCCATGGTTCTTACAGTTCTCATCAGGGCCACTCATCACTTAGTGCCCTTACAGTTCAGAGTTCATCCCGTGCTCCACCAGTTCAGGGCTCTTCCATACCAGGTTCTTCTACTAGTTATCCCGGTGCTAGGGTTCCTTTCAGTTTCCGTCGCGAGCACCAGGGAGTTGTTTTGAGTGTGGGGAGCTTGGGCATATATGGAGGCAGTGTCCTTGTCATCATGGAGGTCTATCTCAGCAGAGGAGTCAGCCTCCGACTACAGCACCAGGTACCTCACCACCTGTCCAGTCAGCTCGAGGTAGAGGTCAGTCAGCTAGGGGTCGCCCTAGAGGGGGAGGCAGATCAGAAGGTGGTCAAGCCCGTTTCTATGCCCTCCCTTCCAAACCAGATGATATTGCTTCAGATGCTGTGATTACAGGTATTCTCTCAGTTTGTCACAGAGATGCCTTAGTATTATTTGACCCTGGTCCCATGTACTCATATGTTTCCTCGTATTTTGCCCATTTTCTGGATATGCCCCATGAATCTTTAGTTTTATATGTACATGTATCTACTCTTGTGGGCAATACTATTATTATGGACCGCGTATATCGATCATGTGTGGTGACTATTGGGGGTTTGAAGACCCAAGTGGCCCTTTTGCTGCTCAGTATGGTCGACTTTGATGTGATATTGGGTATGGATTGGTTATCTCCATGTCATGTTATATACGATTGTCACGCTAAGACGGTGACATTGACTATGCCGGGAATTCCGAGGGTTGAGTGGAGCGGTTTTGTAGATTATGTACCAAGTGGGGTGATTTCATATTTGAAGGCTCAGCGCATGGTTGAGAAAGGTTGCCTATATTATTTGGCTTTTGTGAGGGATGTAAGTGCAGAGACTCCTGTCATTGATTCTGTTCCAGTGGTACGTGATTTTCCGGATGTGTTTCCTGCAGACCTGTCGGGCATGCTGCCTGACAGGGATATTACTTTGGTATTGATTTGGTGCCGGGCACTCAGCCCATTTCTATTCTACCGTATTATATGGCACCGGCGGAGTTAAAGGAATTGAAAGAAAAACTTCAGGAACTCCTTGATAAGGGGTTTATTCGGCCTAGTGTGTCACCTTGGGGTGCACCGGTTCTATTTGTGAAAAAGAAGGATGGTTCCATGAGAATGTGTATTGATTACACACAGTTGAACAAGGTCACAGTCAAGAACAAGCATCCTTTGCCTCGTATTGATGATTTATTCGAC